>JAMGZE010000008.1:1800000-1950388 GCA_024713875.1 Morchella sp. 2016-57
AACAGGACAGAAGGCAAGAGCCAAAGTAATATATTGCTAACAGAAAGAAGACGTTGCCTAGAGAAGCAAAGACATAGGAAAACATCACTCTATATATACAGTAGTTTCCCCCGCACCGCTGACTTATACCATGGAATCCCATCGAAACACATACAATCTCCATCCTTCCCGCTAATCCCAATACCATCATTCAATGCACTCATCACCCTAATCTTCCTAGCGCTTACATTCCATTACCCGAACTTCCTTCCTATTTCATTCTCTTGCTTCCGACATCCACCGATACTATCCAACAACCCGATTCCGGCGGCGTCTAGGTGGCAGGGGGGGTACAGGGGGCTGAGCCGTGATAACTATCAAGATCATTAGAACAGTAGTAGATAAATCCCAACCTGTTTTGCTCAGATTCATGTGCAAATAATACTTGTAGTTATTCTGTTCCCCAACTCTGGCAAGCCCAATGATGGAAGAGATGATTTAAAGGTACTATTGATATGGGCAGTGATGCATATAGTAATTTAGTGATGATAGAGTGACGAAGCTGAAAAAGTTCGTGATCGCTCGGCAGAGCCCGGCAGCTAGGCGCGGCTAGGGTTGATTCCACCTATATATCATCCTATCAGGATATATATATCATCCTATCAGGATATATATATATCGTCCTTTCATATATCATCCAGTCAGGATATATATCGTCCAGTCAGGATATCCATGCTCTTGAGAAACACCTATCCATTACGAAGGATAAGTTCACTTTTTGAGCCCAAAACATGCAGAATTATCATTTCTTATCCCCGTACCCAGGATAGATTACCGTGTCACCATACAAATCGATGTACCACAGGGGTTTACTCCCGGTACCGTGACCACCAAGCCTTATAACAGAATGAGTTCCAGCTTCTAAACGCTTAGTGGGTAAAGTAGTATGCTTTGTTACATATCCTTTGAAACTTGGTTAGTACTAATCTTGAATAATCTGTTTATGAATCAGGTGCTTACCATTACTCGACTTTGAGAATTATTGCCTGTTGGCGTTACACCAGGACAATATCTGCCATTGGCACGAGGGTTTTCAATTTCAATGCTGCGAACAGGATTGAGACTTGCATAACCCTCATGTATAAGGCCCCAAGCCAAGTTTAGTCGGAAACTACGATGTGTGGAATTGAATGAATCTGTTGAGGTGGGAGGACGGGCAACATTGGCAATAATCCATGAGTTGATTATGGTAATATCTAAAAGCCAAAAGAAAAGAGCCATCCAGTTCCTTAGAACTCGTAGCTGGGTAGCATAATAGCATCGGTATTGGTTTGCAAGGTCGACACCATTCATGTTAAAATTGTAGTCCAAAGCAACTAAGGGAATTGGCATTATCTTTCTTGCCATGCCACCCTAAGCTGCAGCTACATTTTGACAGTTTTAGCCACTGACTCTGGGCCAGTGTCTATCCTTGAGTGGCCAATGTGGTCCATATTGTTCAGACCTACCGGTTATCTTATGTATTATAGATAAAAACCTCACAAAATTATTATCTTGCCAGATAATACAGAGTACTCCTGAGTGTCTTATGTGGGTAACACAGGTTTTTTCAGAACCTATACTCCTTAAGATAGCCCGCTGAATTAGGTCGAACAGTTACACAAGCTCCAATTCCTATAGATTGAAGTGCACTTAAAAGTCTTATATCTGCAAAAAGGTCACCCATATAAACATCGAACTGATGTGTACAGTAGGGAAGGGACGTTGCTAGTTGAATAGCATATGGGAGGTTCTGTTGAGATTTAGGGCCCTTGATAGAGGTCGGTATTGAGTAAAGCTATGGAATCAAACTTAGATACGAAGAGATAGCTGAACGCACATCCGCGCTGATATATTGCAGATATTTTATGACCATATGGAATTGGCTTTCCTGGTATTCTTTGTGTATGAACAGACCGACCAGTGAATCGTACCATCATTTCGTCAACCGATACATCGGAAGCAGAAGTAAAATACTGTTGGAATCTTATAGATATATTCGATGACATCAGCAAGACTTCATTTGTCTCCTGATGTCTCCTGAGCCTCAGGAGACTCTCAGGAAACCCGGGAGACTGTTGGGAGACTGCATACACAAGTAGTGGTTTGCTGATGGAAAGAGGCTCCATCTTGCGGTACCACTCTCTACCACCACAATTAATGCATCATGTGATGCATTTACTAATATAAAAAGGATCTGTGAATGCATCGAAGGATGCATTAAATGCAACGAAGGATATTAATGTATCACAACAACGAATTTACTGATGACACCAACACATTTACTGATACTTTAGCTGTGAATAGTCTATAACATGCCTGAAAAGGTTGAAATTATATCATTTTATAGGATAGTGTAATAGATTAGCTTTTCAGTAATCTAGTATAATGATTCAAGTTCAATTCTCTTTTTTTTCTAGGAAATTTTCCATGTCCTAATTAGACTGATACATCAGCTGGGATTTTGATGCATTTTTGATGCATTTTCGACGCATTTTCGATGCATTTTCGATGCATTATGAAATGATACATTTTAGATGCATATGCTGATTCATTACTTGGGGTGGTAGAGACTGATCTCGTGGGATCTGTCCTGGCTCGAATGGTTAATTTGTTCAAACCGTACTTGTGACATGTACCGGCCAATGGGATGTTGTGGATATTGGGTGTTTTTTGACCAATAATCTGAACAGCGTGAAGATCAAAAAATTCCCATATAAATTATAATACCGAGGAATATTTTCATTTCTGCTGGCAGCACAGGATACCAGGGACGTTGACCTGGTTGACCTGCATTTTTCATAGAAGCATAGGCATTTGTATTATCAGCTAATACCTGCAGTTGATCATCGGAAAAAAATAGTTGGAAAAGGTTTAAAGGTGTCGGCAACTCAAGATTATCGAAGTATTCAGGTAGGTGTGTCTGCCGTTCATGAGGAGCAACTGAATGGGAAAAGGCATCAATGTCCGGAGGTCCTGGCACATTTGGTAGGTTTGTTGCCCCTCCATCTTCCATACTGCTTTCATCATCATCAACAGCTTCCACATCCTGATCGCATCCCTCTAACTCTTCCAGTTCTCCCACATTGCTATCTTCTGAGTTTCCAACTGAACCTTCCTCTACAGGCTCTATGGTAGGTGGTGGTGTATGAACAGGAGTCGGCACTTCATCAAAATCTAGGTTATCCAACTGGGTATCTCCCTCCCGATACTGGATTATCTCTTGACTGGAATCCCGCTGATGTTGGTAGTCAAGTAGCTGGAAGCTCGCGTTACCCTCAAACGCATCCATCTGAGACAGTGTTGCACGAATTGATAAAGGTCAAAGATCCGGGACGGGCTCTGCTGGCAAGCTACTGTGGCAAATATCTCCAAATATCTACTAAGTCTAAAGTGGGTAGTTGCGACCCGACAACTCCATTCCTACCTGAGCCGATCGACAGGCCTAAAACACCGCGAAAGGACCACACAAATTGGGAGATAAGCCTCCCGATCTTCCCAAAGCTTAACCCAACGCCCCCACCGCGTTCGCAGTCAATAACGATACGAATAAGGACAGTTCTAGTTAGGCCTAACAGAGCCATGATGATATAATCATGGTGCCAGAATTAAAATACCGCCAATCAACTCTAATTAAGTAGCATTTAGTGGTAGAATATTAAGTAAGCGGCATTTTAATTTTGGCAGAGTGCGAGTGAGTATATACGTATATTGCGATTGATGACGATAGAATAAGTGAAAGAGGCTACTACTATAATTGTAGTCATGTCATGGGCCCCTGTACATACAATTGACTGTTACGTTTGACTAAATGTCGTTGCTAAACATGAACCATTATACATTAGCGTGTCCCACAATTTTAGACGTCGGAAAAAAGACTGATAATGGGAACGGATACTCTTATGTGATCTCACCGACTAGGCTAGCTACGTTAGGTTGTAAAATACTTACAGCCATGGTGTATTGATTGTTTATAGCTGTATATACATGTGCTAGGTAGCAGGGAGCCTCTGGAAGCGCCTCGTGAGGCGGTGTCTGGTACTTTGATCACCTTGGATCTTCAATTCGGTCATATCGCTATATACGGCTCTATGTAGAACGTGATACCGTGTAGATGTGACTCTCATACATAAGTGAGAGGTCAGTGCTAAAGCAGCACTTGCTAGAACTCCAGCACCAAAGTAGCAGTGATTGCAGTAGACACTCGGAACAGGAGTGTAAAATTAGCATTGGGAGCACACTACGAGAGCGGCCAAAAACTTGAAGCAACAACTCGTGAGCTCGGAAAATGTCTAACTGCATATATAAATGCCTAATTTGGGAGGTGGAATGGGGGAATTAATCTATAGGACTTAGAGTCACTAACAATCTGTGCATAAATGGTGGCGCTTCTAAATGCGGAAGATGTCGATATTCTTACGAGATATTTATACTGAAGATGGGATGTAAAACCCTTAGAGTTAAAGTCAGCTCATCTCAGTAGGTTCCTTTGCCTTTCGCTATCAATTCACCATATCCCCCAATCTAACTGAATCCACATGGCCCACCCTTCCAGTATTGTAGTCACGCAGAGGCATGCCGAAGAGACCGAGTGAGAGGGTGCACCCCAGCCATCCAAAACACATAGACACACAAAAGAAGATCCCGGGCGCGTCCCAGGGCGCGCAGCACTCGCAAGTGTAGGTGTCAAAGTAGGTCGTAATCAGTCAGTAAATCAATCAAACTGTAGACCTGGCACCAGGAGGAGCCGTAAAAAAACGGATGTAGTCAGGACGCAGAGTTGAAACTACCAAGAAACGTTGTTGTACACGCAAAGGGGCAGAGGACACTAAAGCCACTGCACATTGGGGCTTCCGGTGGGGAGGTATTGTATTCCCCTACTGAAAAATAATGTTCGATATGGGCCCAGTGACTCCTCATGATCTCGCTAACTGCACCAGCCAGTCAGTAGATCCTAGGCAGACATGCAAGTAGCAGCGCAGGCCCAGTAGGACTGCTAAATATTATGGAATTGTCCCAACTGCTATTATTGCACTGGCAACGATTCAACCCCACTAGACCTGAGGCCCTATAGAATCCCAGGAACTAACCCAATCCAAGTGTATTAGAGTCAAGCCACGGCCATTTCTCATCCAAAAACCATTATACCACACTTGAACTATCATGGTGAGATCGGTTGCTACCGTGCGCGAGAGACAATACTTAATCTCACCGCAAGTACATACCTGCAAAGCTCATCGCAGCGACATGGATCGGTTGATCGAGCCCTATGGCAAAGCACGCCAGAGGTGAAGTAGCGTAGTAGGTAATAAGTGATGGAACACAGTGATACCTGTTTTGGTAAAACACCTCCAACATTAGGTTTCTATACCCTGCATGTACAAAAGGGAGTACATGGGTTAACGTAGGTATTATCAACTTGTTCCTGTAAAGAAAAATATGAATAATCGAACGCAGTATCTCTCTTGGTCCATCGAAATTCACTTCTTCCCATGCAGTGACGTAGATTGAGCAGCGGCCTCGCAACAGTGCTTAAGTAGTACCACCGGCAGTAGACTATGAGAGCAGTGAAAGCACCGAGATCTTGTGAGTTCGACGTAGTGTCTGATACCATAGGGGTATCTCAATGTGAAATCGCACTAGGGCCTATACAATCTTAGTTCCCTACAAATGGAGGGGTGTAAATATATGGCCACTACCTTGGCACGTACCCACATCGTGGTTTTCCACACAATATCACACTCACGGAAAGGTAGGAAACACTTCAGCAGCAATATCCTCTCGATTCATAAATAAACTGCCCAACACCCCTAAACCCCAAGATGGTACAAGTCCCACCGAGAAACATGAACTAAAAGATATACGTAAAGGCTCTGTAGATACAAGAACTAGAGGTTATCGCCTAAAGAAAGCTAAAGACATAGAAGTTCTGGGTCCTCAAAGTTCTTAAGGCCAATTTTTATGGCCAAAAAGGGCCCCACCTGGCTGGTCGTAGGCTGAGACCGTACTACACTGGTCTGCGTGATACCTAATGCTATTCTACTCACCATCGTCCCTAGGAGATTGTCGGTTTTCACTCAACTCAACGGGAAAACCTAATAAACAACTAGCCTGGCGCCTTTCTTGACACGTTGAATCTCCCTTTGTTGAGCGACGGTGTTATTTTGTTCATAATTATGGACCTTTGCTCCAGCATCATGTTCCCGTGTATATAATTTGAGATGGTGGTTGCTAGTTTCGTGGATAATAATACAAAAATCCCTACTATCGTCAATGTTATTCATCCAGGTAATCAACTGTTAAGGGCATCACAAGAGTGTATCCTTTGCTAAGCAATAGTTCTGTAGGGTTTAGAACTGTAATCTTGTAAACCGGATTCCGCTCGCTTGACCTATGATGATACAAACAAGACGAGGAAGAATCAGGCATCTACCTATACCTGAGTAGCTTCAAGCAAAGACGCGCTTTCTAAAATAATCACGCCTTTAGACTACCACCCTAATAACACCTTCCCAATACAATCCATGCACATCCTCTTCCTGTAACAACCATCCTATCCTGTCGCATTCGTAAATGGTGCTCGTAAGTGGTTGGGAAGCGCAGAATATTTTGCCTTTGCTAATCAGTTAACCGTAGTGGTTTTTGTAGGGGAGAGGGCTGGTTGTTTCTTAAGATCATGCGGTGTGAAGGACGAGGGACGTTGAAGAGTGTTGGCATGCTCCTCTTGATACCTGGTCACCCACAGAGCAACAACAGCTCCATGATGGTGTGATACCTTCCTTTACCAGTGTTTGCGTATATGCACCAACTAACCCTAACCAGCCCTAACTACACAAAAATGTTCTCACTGTAACGCTGAACTCCGAGTGATAGACCATGATCCAACCGTTCTTGATTAATTGATACATGCATGCAGCCGTAGGTTATGATCCTTCCCTCCACTCACTGGAGGCAGGGTAAACTCCTCCTCGCCAAAAACAACAGAACAAAAACAAAAACAAAAACACAACTTCTTTTCATTCCTTACTTTCCCTTTTATTTCTCTTTCTCCAAATCCCCCCGTCCATACTCCAACTCTCGCTCTTCCTCTCTCCCTTCCTCTCTTTCCTCCTCCTGCAAACGGCTCTGTATTTCACCCACTCGCTCCAGATTTTTAGGCTAGTTTCTATCTACGCCTTCCGTGCTCCACAACAGGTGTTCCAGATTAATCTTCTCTGGTGGGGGTCCCAAATTCCGACTGTGCTCGCATCTTCTCAGGAAATATTCCATCTTGTTCCCAGTTGCCGCATTTGCACTCTTGACTCCCTCATTTTCCGGTTCGGTGTGGGGTTTGATGCAGGCTGTGCGGCCCGTGCGCAGCCTCGATATGACTATTCTGCCTTTCTATCGTCGTCTATCCAAATCTTTCTTGTCTAAGTAGTAACATAAACTTGCCGTTAGGGTTTGGGTGGCCTGCGATGGATATTATGCGAGATATAGCAAGATTTGCTGTGCTCTGTAGATAGTAATATAGTATTCTAATTAATCCTAAGCGTTGGCACGATGCCAGGTAGACTTTTATAGTATTACAAACGTTAGTTAGTTCTGCTACTAGATCTCAGAGCGGACCGCTACAAATTCGGGTCGCTATTAATTAGTGACTCGCGTTATGTCGCCAAGCTGTAATATTCCGGGGCGCGCAGCCAGTATCAAGTGTCATGTCATTCGTGTGGCCGTAGTGGTATGGCTCGAGAATCGATGGGGGGCATGTGTGTAAACCAGTGCTGAGGAAAAATCCTATTGGTTGGCACAGCACAACAAAAGCAAATTCTATAAGATCTGACATATTGTTAGGGTTTCGCTTAGAGGTTAAGGGTCTGGTATAGGAGCGAGGTGAGCAAACGAGGATACGAGGCATCATCAACCCAAACTGAGTTTCTGTACCAATGAATTCTGTTACAGGAAAGCCAACCTCAAGGCAGGCTCTATAGAAGCGGAAGAAAGTTGCACTAGCACGAGAGTTAGCAATGACACAGTTCAGAATAGATCCAGGGAAGGTACTTCAGCAATGTTCCTATAGGGATAATATCAGCAAGTTACTACTTGTGTATGCCATCTCCCAACAGTCTCCCGGGTCTCCTGAGAGTATCTTGAGGCTCCTGCATATTTTTTGAGTCTCCTGAAGCTCAGGAGATATCAGGAGACAAATGAAGTCTTGCTGATGAAGCTTCCTCCAGCAGCGAAGGAGAAAGTCAAGTTGAAGAATGTGCGGTCTGGAATAAATCCAGAAATAGAATCTATTGAGGGAGATCAGAAAGTGGTTGCGGATTGGCACAACCAGATTGAGAACTCCCAGAACTCAAGCGCTATCCAAGAAACAATCAAGCGATGACCATTAGCTGCTGGACTTCGGACTAATTTGGAGTTGAGACATACTATTTTAGAAACTGGTAAGACACTTCAAGCCCCTCCCCGTATAATTGATAGGAATTAACTAATAGATTATTAGCTATCCGGGATATAAAAAATCTACTTGAGTCAAAAAGGTATTGTCCTACCGGTCAAGACAGAACCTGCATCAGCAAACTACTACTTGTGTATGCAGTCTCCCAACAGTCTCCCGGGTCTCCTGAGAGTCTCCTGAGGCTCAGGAGACATCAGGAGACAAATGAAGTCTTGCTGATGTGCCATCAACAGGTCTATGGGTTTTTAAGTACATAGTTAAAGAATTCTGGTACTACTCGGTAGGAACTGGCTTTACAGGTAGCGAACTGTCATAGAGGAGGTGTCAAGCTTGCTAGCTTCATATTGAGACGTGAAAGAGGTTGGGTTAGGGAAAGACATATTGAGCAAGGGTTACAGGGCCGGACAGGAATGGTTCAAACGATGTTAGATGACGAAGGAACTATGTTGGCAGTACGGGAATATATTTCAAAAGCTGGACAGAAAATCACTTCCCTAGATTTGGCAAATGCAGTTGTTGCATATTGGCAAAATATAATCGATATTCCTCTTGAAGATATTGAGGAGCCAGTCAGCAAAGTCCGAAACACGATTCTTTCGCTGCAGGAAATAGATGAAAATCCAGAGAAATAGTCCCTATCTACTCGATCCACTGTCAACTAGCTACACAAACTTGGCTACGATTGGAAGCAAGTTAAGAAGGGAATATATAAGGGTGGACATGAAAGAGAAGATGTTGTGCATTATCGACAAGAAATTTTTCTCCCAACTATCGAAAGCTTAAAACCCTGCCTACTGGAATGGAATGAAGCAGGTGAACTCATACAAACTCTTGATGATATCTGGATATCTACCGGCAAACAACCTTGCGTTTTGATAACACACGATGAATGCACATTCCATTCTAACGATGGACCGACACATCAATGGACTCTACAGCATAGTTCATCACTACGTAAAAAGTCGCTAGGAAAAGGCATCATGTTGTCTGGATTTCTATCCCCTCTTGGACCTCTAAAAGCATCAGAACATATTACAGATGAATATCTATAGTTCTTATTCAAAAGTCCCGAGACAACGCAACCGTGAGTTGCTACGGGGGCTTGTCCCAGGGTTTTTGACATGGAGGTATACATACAAGAGGTTTACGGCGTGATACCATCGAGTATGTCGAATTTGGTGGAGAATCTTGGTGGAATGCCAATAGGCTGGTTATCTAATTACAAGAGATTGTTATTCCTGTATTTGAATTGAAATTTCCAGGATGTCAAGCTGTTTTCCTATTTGACAATGCTCCATATCATAATTCTTGGCCAGACGATTCATTACGAGCACATTCCATCAATATGGGTCCTGGAGGCAAAGCACCTATTATGAAGGATGACTGGTATATCAAAGATGGAACCCGAATCCAACAAGCTACCAATTACTCAGCAGAAGACTCTACCGTACCAGAAAATCTAAGAGGAAAGCCAAAAGGTCTAAAAATACTCTTTCAGGAACGCGCATTATGGCATGAAAAATTGAAGCAAAAGTGTCAAAATCAGTCACAATGCGATATTAAGATGCCTCAAAGATGCTGTGCCCGAACCCTTTTATTCTTACAATCCGACTTTCAGTCCCAAGGCATCAAAGTCCAAAATACCACTACTTCTAAAGGGTATATATCTCTCCCATATCCTAAGTTTCATTGCGAACTCAACTGGATAGAGTATTTCTGGGAGCAGCAAAGTGGTACACCCGGAAAAACTGTAATTACACTGTCTCAGATTTGCGAAAAAAATACCAGAATGACTTATATATGCTGAACAGCATGTATGGAAGCATTGGAGGAAATCTCAGGAAATTGCGCAAGCATGTAGAAGTGGTGTAGGTTGGGGTGCACATAAACAGTACAAAAGCCATAGAAGAGTTACATTGAATGCTGTACAACATACTAGCACTACTTAGATGTAGTTATATCTCTATTCCCTAGCCTGCATCAGCAAACTACTACTTGTATATGTAGTCTCCCAACAGTCTCCCAGGTCTCCTGAGAGTCTCCTGGGGCTCCTGGATATTTTTTGAGTCTCCTGAGGCTCAGGAGACATCAGCAAACTACTACTTGTGTATGCAGTCTCCCAACAGTCTCCCAGGTCTCCTGAGAGTCTCCTGAGGCTCCTGGATATTTTTTGAGTCTCCTGAGGCTCAGGAGACCTCAGGAGACAAATGAAGTCTTGCTGATGGATCTCAGGAGACAAATGAAGTTTTGCTGATGCATAGGCACTCCATCCAGACAATGAAGGCCAGTCGGTGCTACAAAATGACTATGGAGGGCTCCTGGCCCAGTGCATAATCAGATACCGAAGGGCAATACCTCACTACTATTCACTGTTTATTTGTGCATAGGTCTCGCGGCCTGCTAATATATATTATGCTACTCTGGGATTGCAAAACATCTCTATCCCATAGGTATAATACCTCTCTGTTACGGGATTGCTGGGTTAGGGTTGGATGGATAGGGGGTTAGGAGATTATGTAAGGAGTCGACCAGGGTGGTTGTCCCTTGGCGGCTCCAATCATGTATAAATAGATAGCTAGACCACCGGGAGACTGAGGAGTCTTCTTCCCTCATCAGTGAACGGAATCCGGTCTACAATATTACAAGTTTAAACGCTACAGAACTATTCTTGCAAAGCCGTATCTCAAGTGGACTCTTGAGATATCTCGTTCTGTTATATTGTCGCTATCACTATATAGAAATCGACGAGGCTATCTACTGGTTGCTCCGTTCTGGCGTCGAAATCGAAACGCACTGGACGTATTGTCGCGTCTTCTTCTATAAGCCAATCTCGCCAGCGATGGCGACTCCGGCATGCGCGCAGCGAGGACATGGAAATGTCGGAAGCCCTGACAATCCGGGACCGTCAGACAGTCATGGCCCAGAGCCACCCTCATCAGCAAGACTTCATTTGTCTCCTGATGTCTCCTGAGCCTCAGGAGACTCAAAAAATATCCAGGAACCTCAGGAGACTCTCAGGAGACCCGGGAGACTGTTGGGAGACAGCATACACAAGTAGTAGTTTGCTGATGCTACTACCACAACCGCAGCCAGAGACGCTCCTGTCTCTGAACTCGAGCCAGCCGAAGGAAGGCTCAAACCCCGCCGCATGGCCAGAAGGGTCACCAGAAGTTAAATCGTCAGAGCGCAGAGAGCGCTCAAAAGGTCGGCGGTGGCGGAATCTTTCGGATGGCAGCTCAGCGAGTGAGCCTCCACAATGAGCCTATCGCGATTCAGTACTACGGAGGCTACTCCTAGACCCCGGCTGCTGAACAAGCTCGCCGGGCAAATGGAGGTTGGCGTTCTAAACCATTCTGCCGCCCGTAATGGCGCGCCGCGAACAGCAGCAAGGTCGCATCGTCCGGGAAGGTCAGCAACTCGTAGGAGCCCTGCAGGAGAAATTCCAGCAGGTAGACCAGTACCTGGGAGGAATAATCGCGCCCGCCGGCGCAGACCAGCAACTCGCGTTCTGCAGCGCTGCAAGGCCAGAGATGGAAGCAGCGGTTCTGCTGCACTAGCGGCCCATGGAAGCGATGGCGGCCAGGCGCAGCTTATTACATCGGGACAGGAAAAGGATCTTGATCATCCCACTGCTATTGAAAGCGATCAAGCGGCGGAAGCACAAACATTTATTAGAGTCGCGTTCGGTAGAAAGAACGTCGAAAGACAAGGGGAAGCAACCCCGGGTGGAATCGGAGGACGAGGCTGAGCAAGAGTCTGGCGGGCAAGGCAGGGCCCCACCACCATCACCACCCCGCAGGAATGACAGGAGAGGGAATAGAACCCCTACTCCGCCACCCCCCAGAAGATCGCCGAGTAAATCGGTGTGGAGGGAGGAGGCACGACAGGCCCGCGGGGGAACAGGAGATGGTGGGGGAGGCAACAAAGGTGGAGGCAGGACAGGGTGGCCCGGAGATGACAGCTCAGAATCGAGCTCCTCCGGCGAAGATAGGAGAAGAAGAGGAAGAGGAAATCGCCGACACAGGAGAAGATCTGCCTCCCCAAATGTCAGGCGATCCAGAAAAGGAGATGCCCCGAAGCAGGCAAAGATCTCTTTCTCTGGAAAGACCAATGAAGACTTCCGTCATTGGATCGATCAGATGGAAACTCTGATTAACATCAGCAAACTACTACTTGTGTATGCAGTCTCCCAACTCTCTCCCAGGTCTCCTGAGAGTCTCCTGAGACTCCTGGATATTTTTTGAGTCTCCTGAGGCTCAGGAGATATCAGGAGACAAATGAAGTCTTGCTGATGAACCTCCAACCCAGGGTGGAATGGGTTGACCTCACCAAAATACAGTGGGCATCCCTGGAACTGAAGGATAGCGCGGCTAAGTTCTGGAGGAACTTTAAGGAAAGGCTTAGCGTAATACCTGAGCTCGGTACTTGGTCGCAGTTCAAGCAAGAACTCCGGATCCAATACGGCAATAGCACCAGCCAAGAGCAGGCCAAGCAAAAGATGGATAAGCTCCGTCAAACTGGCTCCATTGACGATTACGTCAATGAAATGCAGAATTTGGAATGGGATGCACGAGTCGGACCAATCGTAATGAATTCCATGATTCTGACAGGAATAAACTCCTCTTTGGAACAACGACTCTCAGCAGCGATTGAGAGCGCTGAAGACTTACGACATTTATCGGGTTAGGAAGGTGGGGCGAAAAAGGCAGGTAAAAAGCCATGAGAGATATTGCGGCGAGACAACAGCGCAATGTCTCATACAGAAAACTCATGAGCACCCACATTTCCGTAAAAGGAGAAGAATTCGGTCATGTCATCATCATAAAGTAAAGGGCGTGAGAATTCCCCCATGAAAGTACCGGCAGGCAGGCTAGCGGAAGAAAAAGAGAGGTGGGAAAAGCAGAAGATCTGTATGTGTGAGAGGGCCAGCTAAAACTGCTTCTTCTGAGTTAGGTCCGAATGGCAAGAAAGAGGGGTAGGAGTCGTTTCTGATCTAGGAATACCGGGACAGACAGGGGGGATGAAGAAGATGCAGGGAAAAAAGAGAAAACGCAGGCGGAGGAATTTCGGTCCAGGATCACAGTCCTGCAGGATGACTGAGGGGTAAACGGAAGAGAACTTGAGGGAATATGAGGATAACGAGATTTTGTATGATTAAATGAATAAATACGATTCACACTGCATAACGGCTTCCCATGGAGATAAGGACTGAGTGAAAGACCTTCCTTGTAAGAAGTGGTAGAAAATGTGACAGACGCAGTGGTAGAGACCCCATGTGCAATTAGGAACAAGTAGGAACGGTTGAAAAATCACGCAAATAAGGCGTATTCGAGCAGAGGAGGCGGGAGTTGAGTCGGAGGGCGGTAGGAGTAATCACCGCGGTACCCGGTATCTGAGATGATGGTAGCGCAGCCCCATCGATGCCAAGACCCAGGAAGAGAACCTATAGCCATACGTACCTTCGCAACCTTGTACAACTGCCTGAAATCTCTACAGAAGAAGTATATATTCAGGCCATGAAAATTGATAGTGGAAACAAAATCATCAGAATCACCTCAGAACACCATCAGTAAATTACTACGTGTGAATTTATTCGACATGTCGCTCCCCGTCCAAGAAACCCGCCTGGAGGTGGAAGTATCTTGGCCTAACCCCGAAACCAATCAGTTCTTTATACACAACGTCCTAGCCCTGGTAGACAGTGGCACCGAAACCTGGATTATGTCTTGGGAATGCGTAAAGAAAGCCGCAATCCCCGTCCAAGACCGCCCAACGATCCTCTGCATCCGGCAAGCTGATGGCTCACGAATGCCTCACTCCGGAACCCATATCACCGCTCCCCTCACTCTCCGCATTGGAAGCCATCTAGACAGGCTAGTCACCTGCGAGATAGGAACCTTTGCTGGAGAGGATTTAGCTATCCCTCACCAATGGCTCGAAGAGCACCAACCACGAATACACTGGGGGTCAAACACTGTGACATTTGACAGTGACCAGTGCCAGATTAAGGGCTGCCTTATGACGGAAGCAGATCTTTATGAAGAAGGGTGGCGAGAGAAGGTCGTTAGACTGCTCCGTCAAGCTCCAAGAACGGAAGATCTGATAGAATCGCACCCTTTCTGGGCAAGAGCGTCGGGAAGCGGAGAAGCCGCTAGTGCTATCCCAATCGAATTCCGCGACTACGCTGACGTATTCTCTAAAGAAGGTTTCATGGATACAATGGAGTGTGCGGGATGGATGGATTGGGACTGGACGGATTGGGATTATTGTGCGTTTGGGAAGAAGGATTTGTCAGAAGAGGTTCTATGAGGTTCTGTTACACGAAGGAGTGATTCATAGTTGGGTTACGCGGAAGTATGAGTCATGTTAAGTGAGGGGTCGTGGGATATATAAGGGGGGCAACGAGGTCTATTTGTGTCGTTCTTTTCCTTTCTTTCTTACTGTGACGTCTTACGTATTTATCGATTCACATAGTTTTCTTCTCAGAAGCTATCATTCTCTGTGATATAATTCGCCATTCGTTTATCGGGCTATCATTTGTCTATATCTCTGCAGGCAAGTCTATCTGTGGCGAGAGAAGGAGGCGAGCAGCTCTGGAGCAGTGAATGGGGCCAATCTGATTCCGCCGAGGACAGTTGTCAACCACGCAGGGCCATTCTTACCTGTCGCGCCGGAACAGAAGCGCCGAGAATCGCCGATGAGATGCTAGCCGAGGAAGATAAAGTAAATCTTGGCCCTGCAGCACTATCTTTCTTTGTCAGAAAAAGGCCAGAAGGCTCATGTTGTGTGTGGACTGAGGCTCAGCAGCATGATCAAGAATCGGTCTGCTCTCCCTCATGAGCAGCCTGGCCGTCTGTGAAGGGAGCCCAATTCTTTACCAAAATCGACCTGAAAAACGGTTATAACCTGGTAAGAATTGCGGAAGGAGAAGAATGGAAAACGGCGTTTCGGACCAAGTATGGTCACTTCGAGTATCGGGTAATGCCGTTTGGGTTAACCAATGCCCCGGCAACATTCCAGGCCATGGTAAATACAATCTTCAAGGATCTGTTAGATCAAGGCCTTGTAGTTTACCTGGATGACATCCTGATTTACTCGAAAACAAAGGAGGAGCATGATGCCCTCGTGAAAGAAGTATTGGAAAGGCTACGAAAGAACCACCTGTTCGGTAACCTGAAAAAGACGCTGTGGTACCAGAAAGAGGTGGAATTCCTTGGATACCAGCTCTCAGGGACGGGAACCTCTATATCCCCCGACAAGGTGAAGGCCATCGTGGAATGGTTGGAGCTAAAGTCGAGCTGCGATCTTGCAGGTTTGTTTTCTGTAGCCGGTTCGTGAGAATTTCTCAGAAGTGTGTAAGCCGATGGCCGACCTGTTAAGAAAGTGCGAATGGAGATGGGGTGCAGAGCGTGGCGCGAGATTGAGCGCTGTTGTTCACGGCTCACTATCGCCGCCTTATAGCGAGCATCGTGTGGCGATTCTTGAAACAGATGCGGCGTAGGCAGAGGCTGCGATGCTTATCGCGAGCGTTCGAAGTTGGTTTGCTGCGTCCGATCGCATCTGGCTCATGAAGTTTAACGAGGCGGAAGTAAAGTATGAGATCATGATAAAGAGATCTTTCGCCATAGTTTCCGTATTTCGCTCTTGGAGGCGTTAGGTGGAAGGTCTGAACAACCTATCAGGATATATTCGATCGCCAAAACCTTCAATACTTGCGCAATAAAACTGTCGAAGACAGGCTGTTGGTGAAAAGATAAGCGGCACCGTTTCAAGATCCGTTTCGGCCAGGCGATAAGAGCAGGAAACCTGATCGTTAGCAGCGCGGTGCAGCGATGGAAGGAGGGTAGCTCGAGCAGCCTGTAAAATTCTTTCCTCTCCATTTGAGAAACTGCGGAAAACAACCTCCTCCATTACGTTTCTGCAAGAACCGAGAATAGAGCATAGGAAGAAATCAGTCAATGAACTTCATTTGTCTCCTGAGGTCTCCTGGCCTCAGGAGGCTCAAATATCAGGGTCTCAGGAGACTGGGAGGCCGAGACTGTTGGGAGACTGCATCATGCTCCTTCAGCCTTCGCGCCTCACTTGCCACCTCGCGCCGAATCGGGTTATCGGATAGTATCGGTGGATGTCGGAGCGAGAATGGAATAGGAAGGAGTTCGGGTAATGGAATATAAGCGCTAGGAAGGATAGGGTGATGAGTGCATTGAACGATGGTATTAGGACTAGCGAGGAAGGCTTGGGATGGTATGTGTTTCGATGAGATTCTATGGTATGAGTCAGCGGTGAGGGGAAGACTACTGTATATATAGAGTGATCTTTCCTATGTTTTTCTCTGCAAGCAGCGTCTTGCTTTCTGTTAGCAATCTATTACTTTGGGCTTCTGTCCTGTTCGCCTCTGAGCCGAACCTGAGCCGTCTTAGTCACTCCGACCGTATCGGCTCTGGTGTATCACGAGCCGACCCTGCGCTGCCTTGATATTATTCCAGACCTATCCTCGGCCCGCGTTAGACTACGTTGCCTCCTGTGGCTCCGTCTGTATAAACTGGCAGCGTAATTCGCCCCTGCGTGGTGATATTATGGCGTGGCGGGATGATTGACTACATGGCCAGCCAAGCGCTGGCAGAATTGATCTGAGAGCAGTAAAGCGGTCCTGTTCCGTTTCTGACCTCTGGCGCGAACCGACATGGCGGGGGCGTGGCCAGACAGGAGCAGGACGTAGGCTGCTAACTCTGCTTATCGCGACGGCCGAGCTAGATTCTGAACCTAGAGGACAAGCTTCGCGGTCCGGCAACTCAATCTTGTCTTCTCCATCAAGCTCTCCCCATGCTCCGCCAAATAATTCTCCGCGCCTCGCCGCTAATCCATGCATTCTCCTGTTCTTGCTCGGAAAAGGTCGCCGTCAGCAAGACTTCATTTGTCTCCTGATGTCTCCTGGCCTCAGGAGGCTCAAAAAATATCAGGAAGCATCAGGAGACTCTCAGGGAGGCCGGAGACTGTTGGGAGACAGCAGCGTATACAAGTAGTAGTTTGCTGATCTTGGCCCTCAAAGTTCGACGGGAAGAGGAGGAACTCCGCCCTTTGTCACTCAAGCTGCGCGCTCAAAATGATGGCCGTCAGGACAGATTCCCGCCAGCTCGCGCTCGCTATCATTGTGCCTCCTCTCGGGCGTCGCCGCTCAAGTAATGCACTTGTGGCAGGGGGCGTATTGGCGCCGAACAGAAGCCCTGATCGCGATTCTGGAGACGCGCTGGGGCCGGATCGTATTGCCAGAAAAGAAGCTGAGCGCTACTCAGGAGGTCGGGATTTCTCCACCTCTTAGCCGAGTTTCAGCGCCTGGCTGAGGTTAGGTGGAGCAGCGGTAAAAGCAGCGTGCCGAGTCTCGTGAACTTATTCTGCCGTGATCCATCATGATGTCACGCCTCCACTCCGAATATGTCGGCACTCCAGAAATTGGACAATAGGCTAAGGATCGTGCCAGGATCGCGCTTACGTCGCCATTCATGGCCCTTTGGTCATTTCTGCCTGCTTTCGTGTCGCGTCCGCGGCGCGCTCACTCCGCCTCCGGAAAGCTGTCCCTATGGATCTCTCTGGTGCCCTTCGTTCTCAACGTCGTGGCCCTATTACCCCGCGACAGCCCGCCCGTGCGCCGAGTCTGCATGTATTGCGGGGCGCGGACACTGCTTTGCGAATGTCACTGCGTCGCATTCTTCGTCCTGCTCGTGTTGCTGCTGTTTCTGAGGTCGGCGTACCTCCTGTTCCTCCTCGTGGCTCTTCTTCTTCTTCTTTTTCTGGTTCTGGTTCTGGTTCTTTGGGTCTTGGATCCCCCGGTATGAATAATGATATTGTCTTCGACCAGTCGGGTTTTCACGAGGACCTGTCTTAGGTGGCTTAGGCCAGGTCCCCCCTATTTCTTTGTCTGCTTCTGCTGTTTCTGGTGTCTCTTGTGAGAAGGTTTTGGATAATGATCATCTTGTTGTTTCTTGTATCGTATCCGATAAAAATAAAGCTATTCGCCTCTTTGTTGTGTGAGAACTCTAGTTGCATTCATTGATGAATCGTTTATGCATACAAAGAAATCACTACTCTTCTCCCAACCCCGTCTTGCGCCGTATTGCTCGATGGAAGAAATCTCCTCCGGTGGCATTCTTCGCATCAGCGTTTTCTCTTGGATCAGGGGCGGCGTGGAGAAAATAACGGCCTATGTTACTCGTCTTGGTCACTATCCCCTGGTACTAGGAATTCCCTGGCTCCGCCGACACGACGTAACTATTAATTTTGCCAATAATTCGTTGACCTTTGGAGTGATGTATCCATGCGTCTGATGAAGATCAAGCAGTTCACGATTAAGGGGATATCTTACGTCTGCCAATCATGATTTGAAATTGTTTCGCTGCTACCTTTGCGAGACCACTCAAGGCGCTACGGTTTATCTTTCTTTTTGTAGGAGAACCTCTTGAGTCTATTCCTCCGGAAGTGCGTCGTTAGTTAGAACGTCGTAACTTCTGGCACCGGTTTGGAAAGGAAGGACCTCAGAAGCTACCTCCCCATCGGCCCTATGATATTCGGATTAACCTCCATGAAGGAAAGGAACCCCCTTTTGGTCCTCTATACAGCATGTCCCGAGACGAGTTGAACGCTTTGATCGAGTATATTGACGACATGTTGAAGAAGGGATTCATTGAGTCCAGCTCCTCCCCAGCCGGCGCCCCAGTTCTGTTTGTGAAGAAGCCGTGGCGGTGGCAGGTTCTGTGTGGACTATCGAGTTAAGCCATGTGCGATCGAGAACCGTTCTGCTACCATTCTAAAGAACTTTTAGCCATTTCTGAGGCCAAATGGTATCTTAAGCTGGATTTGAAGAAGCGCATAACCTAGTCAGTGTTGCTGCGGAGATGAATGGAAAACGCGTTTAGCGATCGGCTCTAGTAATGTCGCTTTTGGGTTAACTAATCTTTCCACGTGTTTCAGCATTTTATTAACGATCTGCCGCTTTCTGGATCGGTTCTGTCGGCATCTTGGATGATATTATGCTTATCTATGGCGAGGATTTGGAATCACGCGCGCGCGTCAGCCAAGGTGCTTCTGTTTCTAACCGATCACGGACCTCTCTTGTTAAGAAATCACGAATTCCAAGTCAAGAGGTGATCTACCAGGAATGGTCGTAACAGCAGAAGGCGCGAAATGATACAATCGTGAAGTGGGAACAGCGCCGAGCGTTAAGGGATATCTGAGTATTTAATGGATGGTAACTTTTATCGGCTTTATTAAAAACTATTCGGTATTGTTCGTCCATACGTGGCTCTTACAAGGCGAGTTAGTTTATTTGGTCGAGTGTGAAGCGGCTGAAGGACTGAAAACTGCTTTCAGCGGGTTCTTGTGAATTTCATTCTGATCGTCGTATTGTGGAATCACGGCCAGCGTCAGTATGTCTCAGGAGTTCTTCTTTCTCAATCGCCCGATGATAATATTCTTGTCCAGGTTCTTTTATTTTAAGGCTCATTCGCCGGCTGAGTGCAATTATGAGATCTACGACAAAGAGTTACTAGCGGTCATCCGATGCTTTGAAGAATGGAGATCCGAACTTATGCCTGCGATCGAACCTATTGAGGTCCTGAGCGATCACAGGAATCTGGAATATTTTATGACCAAAAGAGATCTAAATCGTCGGCAAGCAAGATGGTCAGAGATTCTCTCCCGCTTCAACTATGTGATTAAGTACCGGCCAGGGAAATTGGGGGGGAAGCCGGATGCGTTGACTAGGAGATCAGGAGATCTGCCTAAGGAGGGGGATGAACGCCTGACGCATCAAAGTCAGACAGTGTTGAAGTCCCAAAATTTGGGTTTGTTGGCAGTCACCCCGGCTGTCCGAGGACAGTCACCCCTAGAAAAACTTTTTGAACAAGCCTATATCACTGACCCCTTTCCGAATAAAATACTAGGACTTCTTCGAGAGGGTATTAGACACTCCCGAGAGATTACGTTAGCGGAATGCTCCACTCGGAAAGGCCTTCTGACCTACCGAGGTAAGCTCTTTGTACCAAGCGATCTGGCCTCTGCCATTCTACACCTCTTAAAGGAACATCGCGATGCACTCCGCCCGGCGGGAAAGCGCTCAAGCTCTTTCATGCATTTCCTCTCTTGGCGGAATCGTAATCTGATGAACAGATCGTCCGTGACTGTCGCGTATAGGCCAAAGCAAAGCCTCTCATCATGCACTCTGAGTTCTCGCCTCTGGATTCTCAAAAGCGCCGTATTTCCATGGACCGTTCTGGCCTCTGAGAGTAAAGCAAAGGCATACTAGTTGTTGTCGACCGTCTTTCCAAAATGAGACACTACATTGCCTGCAATACTACCACCGGCTCCGAAGATCTAGCCAGGCTGTTTATCGAACATGTTTGGAAACTTCATGGCTTACCCGCGAGTATTGTGTCGGATCGAGGTACCCAGTTCGCGTCTAAATTCTGGAAGTCTCTATGCAAGGCATTGAAGATTAATGTCGCCATGTCCTCGGCCTTTCATCCAGAAACGGACGGTCAGACGGAACGAGTTAATGCGGTTATGGAACAATATCTCCGAAGTTATGTCTCTTACCAACAAGATGACTGGGTAGATTGGCTTCCGCTGGCTGAGTTTATCAATAACCACTCAGAATCAGCGCAGGTGTCTCGCTTTATGGCCAACTATGGTATTGAGCGATTTACGAAAACCTCGCTCTCACGTTCACGGACAAGTACAAGATGTCACTTTGGTTGACGATGCGCGAATCGCGATCAATTACAGGCTGAGATCGTTACGCGGGACCGACAAAGCGAATGCCAATCTTCGTAGTCGCCCCATGTATAAGATTGGCGGCGGTATGGTTGAATGCTAAGAACATTGAAACCAACGGCCTTCTGAAACTTCGATTGGAAAGCGCAGGCGATTTAAGATCAAGACCGTTATTAGTCGCTATGCCTATGAGCTTGATCTCCCCTCTACGATGAAGATACATCCGGTCTTCCATGTCTCTAAGTTGGAACCCTGTGCTGTTGATCCTCTGCCCGGACATGTTCCGCCTCCCTCTCCTCCGGTTATTGTTGATGGTGATGAAGAGTGGGAAGTTGATGAACTCTTGGATTCCCGTCTCCGTTACTCCCGCCTCCAGTACTTAGTTAAGTGGAAGGGATATGGCCTTGACGCAGGAATATGCAGAAGCTTCATGTTACGCCTCTTGGCTCATTTCAGCGGCCTCCTCTGGCCGAAGACTAACGGAGTTCTCGCGGAGCTCGAACCTAAAGAGAGGGCTACTATCGCGGCTCAGCCTTCCGCTCCCTCCTGCCTAGCCGCCTTGGTTATCGGATAGTATCGGTGGATGTCGGAAGCAAGAGAATGGAATAGGAAGGAGTTCGGGTAATGGAATATAAGCGCTAGGAAGGATAGGGTGATGAGTGCATTGAACGATGGTATTAGGACTAGCGAGGAAGGCTTGGGATGGTATGTGTTTCGATGAGATTCTATGGTATGAGTCAGCGGTGAGGGGAAGACTACTGTATATATAGAGTGATGCTTTCCTATGTTTTTGCCTCTCTAGGCAACGTCTTCTTTCTGTTAGCAATCTATTACTTTGGCTTACGCGCCATTCTGTCATATTCGAGCGCTGACCGACGCAGGCCGTCTTGGTCACTCCGAGCCGTGCTCCACTCTGGTGTATCACGAGCGGCCTGCCTGCCTTGATATTAGAACCTATCGCCGACCAGCGTTAGAATCTGAAGTAGTAGTTTCTTGATGTCCTCTGCAATGCGCCGTGAAATCGTCAATTGGATCGGCTGGGTATCTGCATCAGAATTAGAGTGCCAATAAGCTCTGGTGGTATGAGGAAGAGGTCGATGGGGCGGAGGGCAGTTCGGATGAGCCGCCGACGGAGTCAGAGGATCTGTGGGCCGACCGTAGCGTCTGGTGCGGTCGGCCAGAATGGGATCGATCGAATCTGACTCCGCGAAGGGCGTTGGGTAGTGCCTGAACATGCTTCTTAAGCGGTCATTGGAGACCATGATGACAGATCGCGGCGGCAGCGCACAGGAGAGATAAAGCGGCGGAATTGATCGGCCGGAACTGCGGTGGCGGGAATGGCGGATGTAGCCAAATATGTCGCGCGTGCGTCTTGCCAAAAAGCAACGGCGGCAACGTATATGCTTCACAACGCAGAGTTAGCAGCGACCGCAGTGCGACATCTCCATGGACTTTGTAGTAGAGCTGCCCAAGGAGAGGTCGGGATTCCGTAACGTGTTGGTAGTAGTGGACCGTTTTACGAAGATGGCTCACTTCATTCCAATGACGGGGATCAACGCGGAGCAAACCGCACAAGCATTCGTTAAAGATATCTGGCGCTTTCACGGACGCCCACGATCGATAGTATCGGACCGAGGAACACAGTTCGTTTCAGCCTTCTGGACGGCAATTACGGAACGGTTAAGGATTCGTAGAAGTATCACGGCGTACCAAGGACTGCTACGGAGGGAAGGATATTGAAGAACGGGTTTTGGTTTTCTTTGGGTTTTCGTTACACGAGTTATGAGTCATGATGTTCAGGGATGTGTACTAGTATATATAGATGGCTATGGGTCTTTCCTTTGCTCCTTTCCTTTCTCTTTCTTCCGCCGTCTTCGCTGTTATCAAGCCTCTTCTGAAATTATCTGCGTCTCGCTTGTCTTTGGTTGGAGCATGCAGGAATTATCGATTGTTTATCTTTCTTGCGCCGACGATGCATTACCAAGGATCGCGTGGCCTTACGCGCCGTCGTAGTCACGCGTGGCCGTCTAGTCTGCCATGTGGATTCCTGTATCGCTCCCGTACATGTACGAGGAAGTTATTAACGTTATATATTGGTATCTTCGTGCCCACGTCTACGTTAGGGAACGTCTGTGGACCTACGTCCCCGACCTGCTCCTTCTTGGTTAGATCCTCGCCTCGCTTCGCCTCGGTTGTGAACCTAGGCCTTCTGTATTATTGTCTCCGCTTCGCTCCGTAACACTAAGACGAAGTCGCCCCCCCGCCTACGCCGCAGCAAAATCTCTTCGCGCCGGTTATAACGGCCGACCTCCAGTGGGGCGTCGTGAACCTCGCCCGTCTTCTTCGGCGCCGAATCTACTTACGAAAGGAAGGGATCTACCTCGCCCTTGTTCGCCGTTCTACTAGTTTGATATAGGCTGTCGCGCCGGCTCACGATCGCCCGGTCTTCCGTCTCCAGAATATCTGCTCCATGGTTTTAAGCGTCTGCCAGCGCAGTGGCCAGTCGATCGCGCCCAGGCAAGCTCATGTGGGAGCGCCACCGCGGCGACTCCTGCGTGCGTCGAAGCCATTATCCGCGGACTAGAGGCCGCCTCAGAAAACTATCGGTGAGCGCATGGAAACTCTGTCCTGTGCATATCAGAGAGGCTGAAGAGTTTCTAAAGCTTTAGCTGTCGAGGAAGATTGGGGATCTGAGCAATCAGCTCAACGATTGCTGAAGCCCTTGCCGTAGCCCCGCTGCTGCTCGTCGCGAGCACTGCCGTATGCGTGCGATGAGATTATTGAGGATCTCAATTCCGAACTTAGCGGCGGAAGAACGAACGCCGATCTCTGGCAGCGCATGTGCGGCCAGAAGAAGCTGCGAGGCCGTGGAAGGCCTCAGGGAAGAAGTTCTTGCTCCTCGCCGCAGAAAAGGAGGAGTTCGTTATCGGCTTGGCCTGCGTCAGGAAGCGCCGCTAATGCCGATGCAGCGTTCTTGCTGATCTTACGTCGTCG
Organism: Morchella sp. 2016-57; assembly: GCA_024713875.1. Lineage (NCBI taxonomy): Eukaryota > Fungi > Ascomycota > Pezizomycetes > Pezizales > Morchellaceae > Morchella > Morchella sp. 2016-57. The sequence goes on from JAMGZE010000008.1 coordinate 1,824,221, forward strand.
TCCTGTCATGTCGCTGTCATGGGTCGTTGCGGCGCAAAGTTCAATACCTTAGCGCATGGCTCAGGATCGCACGCCGATAAGCGGAGAAGCGTCTGAGTTGAGCAAGTGGCCGGCGTTAAAAGGTCGTGCTTTGGTAAATATTGGCAAACCAAAGGGGCCAGTCCGCCACCTACGTTTATTCTCGTCGGCCGTGTCAGAAGACCGTATGTCAGGATAGTCTTGATATGTCTCATGCGCCATCGGCGAAGTCGAATAAATAGAATTGATCGTCGCGATAGATCTGGTAGCGTCTGGATATCTTTATCGATCAGATTTATATGGCCGTATGATCTTTCTGGTCGCGAAAACCGCTCGTCTCGCGGAAGTGATCGATGGCGACTTAGTCGAATCGGAAAGATTACGCGTTCTTGCTATCGCCCGAACGTTAATGGTAGCGGGGAACTTGCTCATTCTTTGTTCTGGTAGGTCATTCTGCTGGTTATGGGAATTCCGTGGATGCGACGTCACGACCTGGCTATCCGACCCAAGACAAATAAGATCATCTTCGACTCGGATTTCTGTACCCAAAATTGTTCTCTGTCCCATGCTCCGGTTACCGCTAAAGGAATCTCGGTCTTGCATCCTGACGCCCCCGCTATCCAGATTGCAACAATAGGAGCCGCTCCCTTTGTAGGCCTTGCTAGGAGAAAGCAAAATCAGCTGTTCTGTGCCTCGCTAAAAGCCATCGATGAGGCCCTAGCTGGGAACACCAAAGTTGACCCCATGCTCCACGTACCCAAGGATCTCCAGGAGTTCATGACCCTATTTCGCGAATCGGACGCCGCCGCTCTGCCACCCCACCGCCCCCAGGACCTGAAGATAATTCTCCAAGATGGAAAGACGCCCCCGTTTGGTCCTCTCTATGGAATGTCCCGGTCGGAACTACAAGCACTCAGGGAATATATTACGGAGAATCTTTCAAAAGGATTCATTCGCTACTCGGAATCCCCCGCCGGCGCTCCAGTACTCTTCGTTAGGAAATCGGATGGATCCCTTCGCCTATGTGTGGACTATAGGAAGCTCAATGACATTACGGTTAAGAACCGTCACCCACTTGATTCGGAAACGTTGTCGCGCCGGTGGTAAAGTACTTATCTGAGTTGAACTACGTTGGGGATCTGTGGTCCGGATCCAGGAGGGCGACGAGTGGAAGACGGCCTTTAGGACTCGCTACGGGCACTTTGAGTATAATGTCATGCCCTTCGGACTGACCAACGCTCCTGCCGCTTTCCAACACTGGATCAATGATCTCCTACGACCCTTTCTTGACAACTTTGCCACAGCGTATCTCGACGACGTCTTGATATACTCAGAATCTCTGGAGCAACATAAGCAGCATGTTAAGGAAATCCTCAAAGTGTTTCAAATCCACGGAGTACACCTTAAGCCCGAGAAGTGCGAATTCTATGTACAAAGGACTAAGTACTTGGGACTCATAATTACCCCAGAAGGTATTGAGATGGATTCTGGCAAGGTATCAGCAGTCAGGGACTGGCAGACTCCGACAAAGCTCCGGGAAGTTCAAGAGTTTCTAGGCTTTGCGAATTTTTACCGACGGTTTATCTACGCATACTCCCGGGTGGTCTCCCCTCTCACAGCCCTAACTAAGAAAAACGTAAAGTTTGAATGGTCACCTAAGGCAGAAAAGGCATTCCAAGATTTAAAAACCGCATTTCGCCGGCTCAAGATTCTGGCGGCTTTGACTTTGAAAAAGGTTATTGTGAAACCGGCTTCCGACGTCTCCGCCCGGTATTATGTCCCAATCACGGAGAGGGCGGGCTTCTACATCCAGTGGCGTTCTTTTCTAAGAAACACTCCCCGGCTGAATGCAACTACGAGATATACGACAAGGAGCTGTTAGCCGTGGTTAGGAGTTTCGAGGAATGGCGACTAAACCTAGAAGGATCTCGTTTCCCAATTACCGTGCTTACCGACCATAGAAATCTGGAATACTTTATGTCAACCAAGCTACTAAATCGTCGCCAAACCCGATGGGCTGAATTCTTATCACGCTTCGATTTTGTTATTAAGTTTCGACCAGGAAAACAAGGGGGAAAACCGGATGCACTTACTAGGAGATCAGGAGGCACTCCTAAAGAGGATGAGCAGCGCTTATGAGCAGTCTTGAAACAGGGAAATTTGGATCTAGGAATTAAGCTAAGTTTGTTAGCGGGTTCTTTGTGAATGAGCCGTGAAGGAATCTTGTAAAGGAATTATTATTGAAACACCAAATTGATAGCACGACCAAGTTAACTTACCAGTATTCTGCCATGCCACTCAAAAAGATCTCATTGGCGAATCTTGAGGCGGAAGGCGAACTTCTATTATCTGAACGCAATCTACGTACCAGAGTCGAATGATCTCCAACTGCGGTTACTACAGGAACACCATGACAAACCATCCGCCGGACACCCGGGTCGTGCCAAGACCCTCGAACTCCTTAGCCGCAACTACTACTGGCACAATATGAGGAAGTATGTGGACCAATATGTGATGAACTGTGCAACGTGCTCCCGCAGCAAAGCCTCCCGCAATGCCCTACAAGGTGTTCTTCGACCCCTTGCCGTACCCAAAGGCCCATGGACCGATATATCAATGGACTTCGTTACAGGACTCCCCGAAAGTAATGGTTTCAATGCAATTTTGGTTGTGGTTGATCGTTTAACGAAAATGCGGCACTTTATACCCTGTACGGAAGAAGCAAATGCCAGAGACGTCGCCGCCATGTACCTTGATTCAGTTTGGAAACTTCATGGACTCCCGGAAACTATCGTCTCAGATCGCGGAACACAATTTACGGCCGAATTCTGGAAAACCTATCTTTCGCGCCGAGATTGCTTTCACGTATAAGCCTTGCATGAGACGGACAGACGGAAAGGATTAATGCTGTTATGGAACAATATCTCCGAGCCTATGTGTCTTATCAACAGGACAATTGGACCCAGTACCTCCCCATGGCAGAGTTTGCGACGAATAACCATGTCTCCGAAACCACCAAGATGTCTCCGTTCCAGGCCAATTACGGTAGGAGCCCTAGGATGTCCTTTGCCCCGCTACAACATGGAAGAACCACCAATGAGGACCAGGCCAACGGTATGGCTAGGACCATGGCACAGATCTACGATTTTCTTCGTGACGAGATGGCTCGAGCGCAGAAGATTTACGAGGAAGCAGCAAATCGGAATAGAACCCCCGCCCCTAGGTATGCCATTGGAGATGAGGTTTTTCTCTCAACCCGGAACATCGAGACTAAGCGTCCCTCGAAGAAACTCGACTGGAAACGCATTGGACCCTATGTTATTAAGCGAATGGTTAGCCTATCTTTATGAGCTCATCGGCATCAATGAAGATCTGGCGTTTTATGTTTTATTATCTCGCCTTGTACTGTCACGTAAGTACAATCTCCGCCCCCGGCAATAGAGATCGAAGGTGAACAAGAATGGGAGGTGGAACAAGTTTTGGATTCTCGCCGACGTTATGGAAGACTGGAATATTTGGTTCGGTATGTGGGTTATGATGAGTAATCACGGCAACGAGGGCTTAGAAGCATGCCCGTCCTGGTCGAGAAATTTCCACGTGCATGTCGCTGCAAGCCTCTGGAGTTAGGCGCAGGGAGGCTGTCTGTCGCGTCTGCTACGGAGGGAAGGATATTGAAGAACGGGTTTTGGTTTTCTTTGGGTTTTCGTTACACGAGTTATGAGTCATGATGTGCAGGGATGTGTACTAGTATATATAGATGGCTATGGGTCTTTCCTTTGCTCCTTTCCTTTCTCTTTCTTCCTCTTGTCTTCGCATTATCAGCCTCTACTGAAAGGGTATCTCAAATGCCGCTTGTCTTTAGTTGGAGCATGCAGGAATTATCACGATTGTTTATCTCTTGCCTCGCGATGCGTTATCGAGGATCGCGTGGCCTTGCACGCGCCGTCGTAGTCGCCGCGTAGCGCCGTCTAGTCTCGCCATAGTTCCTGTATCGCTCCCGTACATGTACGAGGAAGTTATTAACGTTATATATTGGTATCTTCGTGCCCACGTCTACGTTAGGGAACGTCTGTGGACCTACGTCCCCGACCTGCTCATGCCCGGTTAGATCGCCGCGCCGCGCCGGTTGTGAGCAGGCGCTTCTGTATTATTATGCCGGCATTTCCGTATGAAGACTCTCAGCGCCGTTTCGTTTTGAGACAGATGGTCAGGCGGAAAGGGCCAGCCATGCGTGAGTCCTACCTAAGAGCGTTTACGGCCGGAACGGGTAAGAAGTGGAGAGATCTCCTTCCTATCTGCGAGTACGCCTACAATAACGCCAAACATTCCTCCACCGGGCAGTCACCTTTCTACTCCAACTATGGGTTTCACCCTCGCACAAATTGGCCTACGGATGTTGTGATGGAAAAGCTACATCAGCAAGACTTCATTTGTCTCGTGATGTCTCCTGAGCCTCAGGAGACTCAAAAAATATCCAAGAGTCTCAGGAGACTCTCAGGAGACTCAGGAGACTGTTGGGAGACTCCATACACAAATAGTAGTTTGCTGATGTAGACGCTCAAGGGAATAATCACCTGGAAAGCATCCTAGCGGCCCATGAACTGGCTTGGGGAACCTTACAGCAGACGTTCGATAAAATGGCGTCACGAACAGGACCTGCGGCACAGCAGTTCAACTCCGGACAGAAGGTTCTCCTAGATACTCAGAATCCAGACGGGTATAATAAATGGTCGGATAAGTTTACGGGCCCCTTTGAGGTCTTGTGGCGAAAATCGGCGGCTGTCGACTGGATTTCTTGCAGATTGGAAGATCCATGCGTATTCCGAGATCTTTCTTGGCCTATCGAGAAGACCTGGGCGTTCAGCAGGCGGCAATCTGCGACTGGTCACTCCGGCGGGAGGCAATGGTGCAGGAGATCATTCTACCGCCTCTCGAGCGGGGTGTGGTATGAACCGTTCATGAGTGCGATAGGGTAACAGCAATAACTCCGATAGTATCAAGGAGTTATGAATTATATAATAAAGGCAGCGATAGTTTCTGAAGAGAAAACTATAATGAATTGCTTAAATACAGAAGACGTTGCGTAGAGAAGAAAGAAAGGAAAGAAACGACACAAGTAGGCTCCGTTGCCTCCCTTATATATCCAACAACCCCTCACTTTCATGACTCATACTTCCGCGTAACCCCACTATGCCTCACTCCTCCGTGTAACAGAAACTCATAGAACCTCTTCTGACAAATCCTTCTTCCCGAACGCACAATAATCCCAATCTGTCCAGTCCCAGTCCGCCCATCCTGCAATGTCTATTGTATCCATGAAACCCCCATACGCGCAGTCAGGAATCTGAGAGCCTGATATCGGGAGCGTGTCCTTCGGAAAAGAAACGCTGACGAGCATGAAATCTACTCGATACCTTTCCTCCGAGACAGGTTTTTTCCCACAGGGTTTTACCACTCGGAGGTTTTCACGGTCGAGGACGCCAGCTATGGGAGGGGGAGTAGTGTTACGGGATTGCTGGGTTGGGGTTGGATGGATAGGGGGTTAGGAGATTATGTAAGGAGTCGACCAGGGTCCCTTGGCAGCTCCAATCATGTATAAATAAATAGCTAGACCACCGGGAGACTGAGGAGTCTTCTTCCCTCATCAGTGAACGGAATCCGGTCTACAATATTACAAGTTTAAACGCTACAGAACTATTGCTTAGCAAAAGCCATATCTCAAGTGACACTCTTCGAGATATCCCGTTACACTCTCACGTCATGCAGAAATATGTTATCACGATTCTGGTAGGTAATGCATCAATTGATCATTTTTACATTTCTAGTAGTTATACTATTTAGCCAAAACTCAAAGAACTACTCCTGTTGCCCTTTCTCCTGCTTGTATATGTGGGATATAGGGAGGATCCTTCTGATGTATGGTGCGGCGCATCTTAAAGGTGATATTCCGGTATATAAGTTGGAACAGTCTTGGCCACTCCATTTGCTTATGAACCAATAAGAGCCTTAGATTCCAGCCATGTTATGGCTGAAAACAAAATCTTGGCTGAGGTTCTGTCATGTAGGGGTATAAATGGGTATAATACTGTTCCACTTCACCAAGTCTTGGCACCTTTTACATACAAAAATAGGTGAATGGCATTGCTTATAACTTTTTAACCAGGTAAGATATCAGAAATCTAACAGACCAAAGTCTTCATATTAGGTATATCTACAATTTGGTCTGTTAGATTTTTGATATCTTGTCTGATTAAAAGGTTATAAGCGATGCAATTTATGTCACCTTTAACGTGCGCGGCACCATACTAGTGTGCCCTATCCAGGGATTCATTGTCCAAAATAGAGAAAAAAATAAATTTTTTGAAGCACATCCAAACACCCAAGTACTGATAAACAGGCTGGGGTGTTTAACTTAGTATTCATGGGTGTGAGAGATTCTCAAGGCTTCCCATACACCTGCGAGGTGGTGGGCATTTGTTGTTCAATGCGCAGGCAAAGTGATCCGGTAATTATGATTATTCATTAGATACTCTTGTTATCATTTTATGAGCCCTAGATTTTTCATACAGATGGTCTCTCTCCTCCCGCTCCTCATTCAGGTCAGAGATGGGCCTTGTTTTCGAGCGATATCCAGTAAACCTCTGCGTATATCAGGAGAGTAGAGAGTTTTAGCCATGCTCAAATTCAACAAGAGAGGCAATTTTCGAGGGAAAATGACTGGGGTGTTTGCATAAAGACACCTAACCCTCGCAGCTTGCAGTGTGATACATCAAATTCCCCAGATTTACACAGTGTAAATATTCGGTCCTGGTTGGTCATTGGTCCTCATTTGACGCTACTCAGGCACCCTTGTCATTTTGCCTCTAAAGTTGCCTCGATTGTTGATTTTGAGCATGGCTAAAACTATCTAATAGCGGATAAGATCAGACATATAATTGGTTAATAGAGATTTTGCGCAAATCCAGCCGGCTTCAGTTTCCGGTAACCTGATTGGTATAGGTCCCACATTCCGTAACTAGATAAATAGGATATAGAGCTAGGCCTCTAATACTTTGTTGCATGTCGGAGAATACGGCTGAGATAGATTCATACTGAGCTGATAGCCATCTCCAAAGCCAGACATACGGATCATCAGTATATAATGAATGGGGGATCACATAATCCGACTGGCCTACGTTGAGTACGTTTTTACGTTTTGTTGAGGGGTTCATTTCTGAATGAACATATTCCCGTGGGGGGATGGGACCGCCGGCGTGGCCTCTGTTGCCGGCGGTAGATCACTTCAGCCCGATACCTACATCTTGCGGGATTATCAATGGGGGCTGGACCACTACAGGCTCACCTGGCCAGCGAAAAAGGAAGTTGCGCTAATCCAGTAGGGGGTGTGGGGAAGCCGATATTGACGCTAGAAGGTGATCCCTGGTTGGCCCATACCCCTACTATCTCACAAAGGATCTTTCCAGATCATAATACGATACTCAGGATTGACGTCACACATCTGACTGGCATCAAAGAGATAACTCTAACCCATCGTATTATCCATATGCCTCAACCCCCGACGCATGCAGTGTGGATAGGCTTTGGGTTTTTATCTGGGTAATTGATTTACAATATCTTCGTGATATATATACACGGTGTATGGACTTTCGTGTCTGTTTCGTAGCTAGCTGGAGGCAATCAGCTCACCAATAAGTACTGTACATGTGACATTTTAAAATATGGCGGAGAGCCTTGTTAGGTATTAGAATAGGTTTCCACCTCCGCGCAGGCTACCCCAGGGCAGATTCTATGCTAGATGTCGTCTGATCGCTTGTCCTTATCATGACGGCGCTCTGCCTTTCCTTAATGCAGCAGAATTGTCGATGTATTTACACCTCAGGAATATTACGAAACGTCGTTCCGCCCAAACTGAATCTGGTAATACAGAATGTGATATATAGGCGCCATTTCTTATTTACAGTCGCCATCTGCATGATGTAAGGAAGGCCACTATGTCCGCGAAATCTCCCCATGCATGAAAGCCATGTGATCTTCATCCTGTGCTGTAAAGTATGTTGGGGTATATACGTAAGCTCTTTGCTGCATTAGGCCCTTTGCGCAAAGGACTCTAGAGTCTTTTTCTATTTGTGTGATTGGTTGATGGGAGGATAGGCACCAATCAAGTTACCGGAGAAAGACTCTGGAGTATTTTGCGCAAAGGGCCTATTTGACAGTCGTGAAATTACTTGTGAAAAGCCATTCGTTCTGCCCCCACCCCCAAGATAGATGTAAAGACAACTATAAAGCCCGCTCAAGGTCGCGGCAGACCGGACGATACCCCTCCCATATCCATACACTATACAGGACCCCCTCACTCTGCAAAATCCTTGTACACAAACCCCTACTCACCTATCTCTTCCAGATCCCACATATAGCGCCACCCCCCTCCCCCCCTCCCCCCCTCCGGCTCCCTCTACCCCAAACCCAACAAACATGGCAGACGGCGGAGAGAATCTGCCCACACCGCCAAATGAGGGGGCCTCTAAATACGACTCCGCGGAAGCTGCCAATGACGCTGCCATAGCGGCGGCAAAGAGGTGGCTCAAAGAATATGTCAAAAACAGGGACATCCTAGTGAAGAAGGTAGAGGAGATATTGGATACGAAGTTCAAGACCCTTCCTTCCGAAAACAAGGCTTGTGATACCGACAATCCCGATCTCATCAGATGTCCCAAACACACAGTCATGATAGTTGGGGAGTTTGGTGACCTGACGGATCCCAGAAAACCTTTCAGCCTCAAGGTCACCTTCGATGTTGACATCAAGCCAAAGGAGAATACGAAAGGCAAGAACCCGAAGGGCAACAAGCCGAAGAATCCCAAGACGAAGGGCACCGAGCCGGAGGACAACAAGGACCACAAGCAGGCTCCGCATATCGGCTGGGAGATAGTAAAGAATAATGAGCGGGCAGTCCGCGTAGAGCCCAAGGCGCGACGAGGGAACCCGAGCCCGACCGATAAGAGGTTGCTAAACGATGACACGGGTCATTGTTATATTATGGACAAGTATCGCGGATCTAGGAGGCCGCCGCCTCACGAAAGGAAGCGTACGGAGGCTGGTAACGCGCCGGAGGGGGAGGGGGTGGGGTTAGAGAAGGTGGAAGAACCTCTTGATCTCGGCCAACCCGGCTTAACCCTCACATTTTACAAGCTCAAGGGCCTGTGCGTGGAATTTGATGGTCTTGGTCAATGAGGACCACACATTCATTTTTTTATATTATTCCCTTCTTATGAATCTAAAGTTTGGAGAGCACAAACGAAGTTGGGAGAGCGCGGGGGAAGACATGTAGGGATTATACCCACTATAGGAGACAATTGAAAAGTAGCACCAATAGTAAGCGCTCAAATGGCATTCATGTACTCTAGATGCGGTGAAATTCAGTATTGTCTCTCGCACGGTAGCAACTGACCTCAGCATAATAGTTCAAGTGGGGTATGATTAATTATTTTTGGGTGGGGAATTGGCAGTGGCTTGGCTTTAATACACTCGGACTGAGCTAGTGATTGTGACTTTTTAGGGTCTCAAGTCTGGTGGGGTTGAATGGTTTCCAGTAGTAATAGTAATTGGGACGATACTTAATTTCGCCCCAGTACTAGTATGAGGTATAAATTAACAAAAATGAGCACTCAAGTATGTACATGGTTAATAGCCCTAACCACGACTTTGTTTTTTGTCGCCTACCTCCTTGTGGGGAGAAAGGACCAGTGTTTTTGTGTTGTGCTCCTAGCCCCACTATTCTCAACCAGCCGGGCTTCTCCGTAGGGTACTCAGACAATAATTACGACATCGGGGGTTTGTGGGTGAGATCGGGGTGTGCGACCGTGCTTTTTGCCTATCCAGGGATCATGCAAGTGTAGGTGTTTCTGGTACACCCATGTGTAGTAATATGCAATCGCGGCCTGTTTAGAAACGTTGCGAGGATCGAAGTGATTCAACAATGATATGCAAGGCGCCGATCTTTGTGTTAGCGAGAAGAAAAAGACTGGTTATAGTTCTCACTAAGTCTTTTGGCTGCTAGAGCGGGACAGAGAGTCGGGCACTTTGACAAAACTTCTGCACGGCCTACTGGTTAAACGGTTCAAGTCTCCTCCGAAAACAAGAAGGCCCCAGCCCAACTTTTGTTCTCTTATCATGCTCTGATCGTCTCTCGTCGTACCTAAGGACTAGCAATTGCCAGCTCGCGACTGCAAGTTGATGCAGTAATAGGGAATAGCGACAGAGTCTAACAGATACAGGATAGGGAACAGCGGTAAAGAAAGTATGGATTAACCTGCTCAGATTTGATAGAATGTGGCGCTAACCACAAATATTAAGCTCATGGCATTAATCCCTGCCACTCATCAACCGACCAATCAAATCACGTTAAGATGTCTCACACATGTCTCACTATTTCCTTAGCGCGCCTATATAGGAAGTGGCGCTAACCACCTCTGTGTCCAAATATTAAGCTCTTGGCGGTGCTTAGTCAACTACCTTCTCATTAATTAAGCCACATCGAGATGTCGCACTTTCAAATTTTCTGAGACTAGGGTACTGTAGTACCGATATAGATTCCTGCCCGCCCACTCTGAGAGTAGACGTCCCCACAATACAGGTAGAGTAGTAGAGGGCAGGTAAAAATAGAGGCACTGACGTCAAGGTTCTTAAGCTTATGCGATACATACAAGCTCCACCCTACCTACTCCACATGATATGTATATAGTGCCGCGATCCTCAATTAAAGGTGACACTAAACAAGACAAGATATAAGAGGTCTAACAGATCAAATTCTAAATAGGTATGGTTCGGACCTCTGTCTGTTAGAATTTTGATACATGTATCTTTGCAATGCCATTTTCCTAAACTTGTTTGTGAGAAGCGCCAAGACTTGCAGTCGCTTCCGAATAAGACTTCGCTATTGATAGTCCTGTGTAACAGTAACTACCCTATCGATAGTCCATTGCATTGCAATTGAACAATATTATGCGCGTTTATTCCCTTCTTCGCGGCATAGGATGCTGGTATCTAGGGCCCTCACTGATGAATTGGCAACTGGACTGGACAAGACCGCCTCACCCAAGATACAGAGAAGCAGAATTTACCGCCGTGGATTTAGCCCATATCACAATTAAAGGACTTCAGCTGAACTCCGTCGGTCTTCTAGCGTTGGGGAACCTCTTTGTAAAGCGATCAAGCCCGCTATTGCATATCCTACTATTTGGGAAATGGTAGTTCGATGGTTATTCCCGAAGGAGGCATCAACATCTAAACTCCTCTCGTTAGAGCATGCAGCGATCTGCACCTTCTATATTCCTGCACCTATCAACCAAATAGTCCCCACCGCCAACAAAACAGGTCTGGGTTTGGTAACAAAACTGGTTCTCTCTCCATACAGATATAATCCCGGACTATCACCGGGATGATCGACACAGATGGAGAATCTCTCTCATGCACTAACGTAGTGGAACAGCCAATAGAAAATATTATAGCGGCGCGGCACCCACGAGCAAAAAGAAAGGGAAGGTACAAGGGATACAGGGCATCTATTATTTATTTATACTTTATACATGCTTGCAACCCGTAGGTTATGGCAACGATACGGGACACCTGAATACTGGAACGGCATGTATTATAGAAACGGAGACTGTCCTTGTAAATCTCAAGAAAGAGGCGCGATGAACAGGATGCAGAGAATCGTGTCAAAAGATAAAGAAAAAAAGAATGGCAAGAACTGGGAAGCAAGGAAGAAAAAGAAAAGAAGTCTATAGTCCGTCAGTTATTGATAGAAGGGCATGAGAAGGAGAAGTTAAAGAAAGAGTGGAACATCAAAGGGTGGCAGAATTGAAAGAGGCAGAACGAACTCGCAAGTTGAAAGATAAAAAGCAGAATTTGGAAGTGCGAGCAATACGGCAATCAACAAGAGGGCAAAGATTATTACTGAACTCCTGAACTAGTCTTATGAGCGGGTGAATAGTTGTATAATGATGAAAAGGCGGGGAAGCTGAAGCCCGTAATAGCACCAGAGGAACTAAAGGTGAGAGGGAAGCCGGAGCTTCAACTTAAGAAATTACTTAAATTTGATGACGGTCAACTCCAACTGAGCTTCCTTGAATTGTTAGTGCAGGCGTGATAGACAAAGGTGTTTTGAGTGAGGCGAGTCAGCCAAGGTTTAAATAGAGAGAATGGAATCCTTTCCCAAATACCAAAGCGCCCCCCGCAGAGCGGCGGTCGTGGAATATTGTTCAACGACGCTCTTGTTGCTACTCTAAGCGGCCGGTAGATGGGCCTTCTTCGAGGGCTGACCTAATGCTTACTACATGTAAAACTTTACTTCTTAAATACAGTCCAAAATGGACGCGGGGGTAGACTTGGATCAAATACTATTGGGTTTTACATACCCACTCAGTCCGATCTTGATATTTGGTGTGGTGACAAACGAGAATTTCGCTTGATGGCTTTTATTCCGGTATTTTTTGAAGGGATAATAGGTCTGAGTGCTAGTTCACGCTGATAACGAATGAGTGTTTGGAGACGTATATGGGGCTTTCCGGCCAAGGAAGAGCGTTGTACTGACCATAGATTGAAACCCCTCGTGTCCCACCAGGTTCTGAGCTACTGATGAGGGTTTCGAGTGGGATAGAGTGGTCTACGTTGTAACTACATCACCTCGAACCGTCAGGTCCTTATAGCTAGTGAGGGTCCCTTACCAATGTGGTATTTGTGCGTGTGTGGGATTGGACACGTAGAGTTACCCGCGTCCACTCTCTGTATTGAATTCAAGATCTCATCTCCTTCCGCAAAGTCTTCCACGCATCATACTGAACCTATAAGCCACGAGATTTGTGCGACTACATCAGCCATATATCACCATTTTCCAACGATTGGTCACCGAAAATAATATAAATAAAACAAAACCTTTAAATTACCTTGGTCCAAGTTAGGGTTAGGTGAACGCCGGAGATACCCTATGGATCATAGGTCTTGGCACGAGTGAGACTCTATGATCATTGTGCGGGCCGGCGGGGATGATAGGGGGACGATATCACAGCATACTCACCCTTTACAGGCGTAGGGGGAACAAGGTGGACTGTAGGCAGTAACATACCAGGTCATCCCCCGTAGGTTAGAAGTCATTATTGTGTAACTGGGCGGATAAGGGAACTTTATATATAGTGGGCTGTGCCAGTCCAACCTTCGCTCTGGTGGAATTGGGTTACGGTCAAGGGAGGTCTTTGATAAGAGGACGGTTGGTCTGCCTCTGGAGTACGAGCCAAGTAGTGGAAGTGATACGCCAAATCTGCACCCCCGAACATGGTATCGCACTAGCAGATACAAAACAATCAAGGTTGAACCCCCCGTTTAACTCATTCATCAGAGTATATTGGCCACACCCACACATTTGAACCTAGAGTTTAAATTTTGAGCTCCTGGCGGGCTTTCGACACCAAAAGCAGGCCGTCGCCAAGAACTAAATACTTAGACTCAAATATTGTTGGCTAATACGCTCTATGGCATACGTATATACAATCGATTCGATGTTGATTCTATTTGTTATATGATCATCCGGAGTTATTGGGGAGAGTCTTGGTTGTCCCGTCATAAGTATCCAGGTCTTATTCTTATTATATTTTGAGGATATAAAGCCCTGCTATTCTGCCTCCCCTAACCATGAAAGCCATTTCGCGCTGAAAAACTACATGTACCGATGAGGTATATGCAGCGTGACAAGTGAGTTTAATTTAATTTATTTGCGACGCACACAAACAGCGGGCTTACAAACCCCACCGAAAGAGATGGTCTTGGAATACATTTATTCTGTATAAAGCAATAAGGAAACTGTGCTTAGAACTGTAGAACGACAGATATTCACGGATTCCTATCTGGGCGGTGTACCGCGCCAATGGGAAACAAAAAAAAAAAAAGGGAAATGTTCAGATGATACAGGTAATGAGAGAAGGTTCATCGTCCTTTGAGCTGTGTACGTGCGCCATCACGCAAGATATATATGATCCTCCAGGTCAGTACACCAGCCCAGCCTACCACGCTCAAAGTCATCTCCACCCGCCCTCCCTGTATATCTCCCAAACCCCCTTCTCACCCCTCCCCGCCTAGTCGCACTCTCCGAGCCTCTGCCACTCACACTGCGTTTACCCGCCTCTTCCTCCGTGCCGTCTCCTACTCTCACAATCTGCTAACGACCACCCCGCCCCGCCGCCGCCCCCGCCCTGCCGCCGCCCCCGGGTTCCCAGGGTCTATATGCTCCTGGAGGCATAAGATCTCTCCAAATACTTCCACTTTGGCTGGCACGCGTGCCTGCGGTACGAATGTCAGCAGCGCCACTTTCGGTAAAAGCATGCGCGGCTTCTCCTCGAGCATGTCACCGAGCGCGGGGCTAGTCCGCAACAGTTCCGTGTAGAGAACGTCGCTGGTGGTTTTGTAAGGCGGGCGTAGGATCTTGAGTATGTTCTCGTGGGGCTCGGCCTCCGGGGTGGGGGTCGGTGCACTGCGGACGATGGCTTGCCGCGGCTTTGCTTGTCCCAGTGCCCCGCTCGGCTGGCCTCTACCACTAAGAAAATCGGCGACGTCCGAGGGGCTTGTGTGCGCAGTGTCGTGCCCGCCCTCACGGTCGGGGAAAATGCCCGCCCACGTGTCTTGCACGATGCCGAATGCGCCCTATAAACCGTGATGAAGATGGCCGTATTAGTAGAGAAAGAAACGGGCTGCATATAAATACAATATGATTAGGGTGCATACCAACGCCATATCCTCCAGCTGGCCGCCGCCCACAGCCCTCCGCATCCCGGCCACCCACGACGTCTCGCCCGCCTCGCACCGCCGCTGGGCGGCTGCATCAAGTATCTGCTTCACCAGTTGCCTCTCGTGTATCATGCCCGGGTCCCTCTCGAGAAACTCTGGCCATCTCTTCCCCTGGAGGGCGTGGTGGTAGGTGCGCCGTAGCATGCTCCGCGAGACGATATATACCGGCTGGTCTGGCAGGCGTTGCTTCTGCAGCCCCTCACTCACCTGCCGCTGGGTCTCCGTGATGAACTCATTGCAAAGTTTGGCATACAGCTTCAGGTTGTCTGTGATCTTTGCATAGTCTTCGTCGTGCTCCTGCATCGTATTGATGATATGCATGTCCGCCTTAGACCGCACGATGAACAGCGGGACCTTGAACCTCGTGCAGTCCGCGACGATGCGCAGATCGATCTCCCCGAGACGGTCGCCGATGGCCAGCACGATCAGGTCAAAAACGTACAGCCCTTGCCGGATAAAGTAGTCCTTGTTGGGGATGCGCTGCGTGCCCGCGCCCGGCAAGTCATACCACACTATCCACTTGCGCGGCGCCTCGGTCCCCGGATCGCGGTACCGCCCGATCTCGAGCGTCGTCTCGTTTGTGCCGGTCCGCGCTGCCCCAGGGTCGTTTTTGCGTAAGTTGAGGAAGGCGTTGATGATCGACGACTTGCCGCTGCCGGCCTGGCCGACGACGGCGAAGTGGAAGTTGTTGGCGTTGTAATGCGTTCTGTCCAGTGCTGACTCAAACTCTTCGCTTGTGGGCCATCGCAGTGATCCTCCGAATCTTTCCTGAGCTGCGAGCAGCGCGGCTTGTCCTCTCTTCTGCTTCTCTTGCTGCGACCTCTCTTGTTCCTCAAGTATCCGCCTCTCTTCCTCGAGCTCTCGCTTCTCCTCCGCAATCTTGGACCAGGCCTCCTCCTCCTCCTCCTGCCTTTTGCGGTTCCTCTCCTCTTCCGCCTTCATGAACTCCTTCCTAGCCTTCTTTCTAGCCTCCTTTCTAACCTGCTTTCCAGCCTCCTTCCTGGCCTCCTCCCGCTCTTTTGCAGCCCGCTCCTCCCTGGCCCTACTAATCTCCTCCCGTGCCATTTGCATGGTCTCGTTCTCCTTGGTGGGGCCCCCAAGTAAGGCCGCGACGGACACGACCGAGAGGACGACGATGACCCCTATGAGGATGGGGATCATTGAGCTGTGGAGGGGGGGGAGGACGTCTATTGCTTTGTCTAGCGCAGAAACTGACAGACCTATTAGCACTCCTCCACTCGCAGCTACCGTAGACGCTTACCAGCAAAAGAACGGTGTATATCTCTATCAGTCGGCCCGCTATCAGTGTTTGAGCAAAGCGAGGCCAGGAAGAAAGACGAAGAGGCTGTATTGTGGTATAGAGGAGACCTGAAAGTGGGGGGAAACAGCACTTATTACCCCACCGCGGCGCAGTTTTCAGGCAGCCACCCAAGAACCGCCTGTTGAGTAATCTGCAGGCGGTTCAGGCGTCGTCGCACGAGGCCATGCGCCGCCGACCTATGACGGCCTATTGCATCCTGAGACAGCGCCCTTTCAGGATTTCAATGCGGCGCAGGATGAGGAGGTATCAACACAGAAGTATCTTATTGGCAAGGATTTGCAAGGGCAGTAATGATTATGTATATAGACTCAAAGCTACCAGGACTAAAAGCACTAGGAGGTTCCAAGGTAGACAACGGCCTCGAGGCAGCTCCATGCTTTGGACTGTAGTTTCAAGACCTAAAATTTCTAGGACAAGGGAGCTTTTTTCCCCGTTGCTTGCTGCCTAACAGGTAATTTAAAGTATTCCTGTGTAGAGAAAGTAAATATGGGTCTACCTATACAGAGGTCCGCTGTCGATCCTCTGTCACGAAATCACAGAGCGAGTAGAATTAGGTGTTTGGTCAATCAGCAGAAGACCGCGTGCTAATACGTAATTAGCTCCGTGTCAGGCGCTCATATGGCTCCTCTGCTGATCTGGAGCTCCTCTGAAAACTCGAAAAATTGGCTATCTCGGCCAAGGATTACCTCCTTCACGACTGGTTGAAGGGCGTAGATCAGGTCTGCTTATAGCAATTTTGATCTCATATGCATAGCCAATTGTTCGAGTAATGGCGTATGGTACTCATACCAGTCAATCAGTCCATACGCATGACCGGCGGCTAATCCGGCTGCGAATTATGTACGCGCCTAACCGAGCACCTCTGCAGGTAGGCAGCCATACAGGTAGCCAACGAAACGAGGCGTGATGTAGGCTGAGTTAAAGAAAATTTAGGGATCTGAACCGACCCCTCCCCCCCTCTGTTCAGGTTTAGATACTGGGGTCTAAATTCCCACGGGAAGTCATCATTGTATGGGATCAAATGCCTGGATAGTTACAAAATAGTGTTGCGTTGCCACCCGTGCCACAAACTGTGGCTGATGAGATGGATCAACGGCCAAACGGAGGTTCTGTCACTTACATGAGTGTGATTCGGTAGTCGTGGGTGTTTCTTATTCGCAGGTAGATACACGTAAATGTAGGCGACCGCTGTTAGCCGCCCAAGATGAGACCAGACTCCTTTCTGAGGCAAACAATAGAAACTCAGCGGAGACAAAACCTATCTTACACCAGGCAAGTGGGGACACATCGAAGGTTGAAATTCCTGAAGATTATTGTATATTACTCGACTTGGGAGGATCTTCCACAAGACTATATTCACAGATTATGCATGGGTTTCCACCATAAACGCGGGCTAGTTATTCAAAACGTAGGGGACAATAACTTTGACGGCGAGGGACATGAGTACTGTTGTACTCATGGGTCCCATGATTTACCGACCATACCCGGTGATATCTTACGAGATTATCTAGCTACTTTTAGGAGAATTATAAGTATGGAACATCGCTCGGTGTTTTTTGAGCCTCATGTAAGTAAAGTATGGTGCCCCCGACCATAAAGGTGATAGCAAATGGTATCGCTAATAACCTTTCAGCAAAAGCAATATATCAAAACCCCGTGTATATATATATCTTCTAGAGGTTGTACAGACAGATTATATTAATCTATTCTTGTTGTGAAGTTATTAGAGCTTGAAAATGGGTATTTTTCTGTGTAAAAAAACGCAAGTAGAACAGTATTATATGTGCGCATGCCCATTTATACCCTCACCCGAGTGGAACAGCAGTTTCCAGCTGTAAGTCAATCAATTCAATTTATTTGATTGGTTCAAAAACATGCCGAGTGGCTAAACTTGTCCCAACTGAAATACTTTAGCGACATGTCACCTTTAAGAGAGGGCGCACCATAGCTGGGAGGTATTGACTGAAGGCTATTGTAAAACGTTTCCTCCCACTCTCTGGAGACAGGGCATAATTTACCTCGTTAATGACTAAATAGAAGGCCAACGTAGTGTTTATAAAAATACATTGTCCTCCAAATCATGAATATGATTGGTCCCCACTCTGTTGCCGCCGCCTGAAATATTTTCAAAGCGGGGGAACTCTGACCTTATAAACAAGACAGGATATGAAAAATGTATGAAGCTAGAATCTTTACCTACAATTCGGCTTCATAGATTTTTCGTATCCTGTCTGGTTGAGGAGTTAAGGCCCCGTTCGGTTGACGTTGAGTTGGTTGCAATCCATGGATTGAGTACCTCTGGAGGATTATTTTATTTGGTAAGAACCATAAAAGCAACGGGCCCAGTGACTGTATCTATGCCGCACCCCTCAACAGTCCATCATTCCATGAGGAGAAAGGATTTATATATCGCGGCAGTCGAGTCTTGACTACGGATACGGTTACGGTCTTTGAATAAAGATATAAATATCAGGAATTAAATCGTAAACTAATAAACGGGTTTGCCAAAGGATGTACTCGCTATCCACGACGATTCTCCATACAAATTATCCCTGTGGATAGCGAGTAATGACTAAGCGATGCTCTTATCCTATCTTATCTCGCCCATCAGATAACTGATCTCTTCCCCTTCTCCATCGTCACTTCTCCATCCCCAACCCACCACACCTCTGTACCTACATACTAGCAGTGGCCAGCTCGCGACCGCGAGTTGATATAATAATGTATTACTATTCTCACTCTTCCAATTGAGGGAATAGCGGTAGAGTATAGGGAACAGCAACAGCAGAGGGAACAGCGACAGGTTGAGGGAACAGCGGAGTGCTTCAATCCGTCCCAGTTTTGGAGATCAGTTCTTTATCTTGAATTAGTATGGAAATCAAATTCGCTCCTCCTGGGCCCCTAGAACTGTTATTGGGGCCTACGCCCCCCCCCCTGCTCCCCCCCCTGTTCGCTTCAACTTTGAGTTTAAAGTTCTGGTCCCCGTCCCCGAGGTTCATTTCCTCCAACAGTCCCTCAAACTGTGTATATATATGTGGGGGGTGGGGCCGGAGTAGTTAAAGCTCAGTCTACAGTTCAGTCTACAGTTCAATTACTTCCAGTTGAATAATTCCAGTTGAATCAACTCCAGGTGTTCTTTTTGGTGGGGTGATCACCTGACTGGAGGCAGGGTAACCGAAAAAAGCGCGCGCAACTCTCATAATCTAGTAGACTGCTGGATTATGCTCATATAAAGAAGCAGCCGTTTCTTTATTTCCTTATTCAGTCTCTTTATTTCCTTATTGGGATGATGCTTTCTTTTTTTCCTCTTTATAGACGTGTCTTTCGAAGTCACTTTCTTCGTTTCGATTTCTATAAAGGAAAGACGATATCCACTTTGGATAGTATAGAATAGAATCAATCAATTAATTCACTCTCTATTCAGCCCATTCCCTAATCTATCACATACTACATACATCATACCTACCTACTCTAGAGGACGACTCTCTCTCTGGTGCCATGGCTCATATGAAACCTTTCAACGAGGAACTTGAAGGGACTTTTTGGCCAATAAGAACAGATTAAGTGGACTTGGCTACCCCCCTTTTGTGGGATCCATCAACACCCAGTATCCATCATCACCCCGTGAACGACAGTAGATTGTAGTGGCTGAAGCCCGCTGTTTGTTTTTTGTGGGATGATCCACGGTGTGACATTTTCATGTGTCGTTCTTAGTCAAACACCCTACTCGTACCCGACTAATCATATTACAGGAACTTTTCTTTTTCTTTCATTAATCTACATGTAGTACATACATAATAGATGTAATAGATAATAGAATAGATAATAGATAACTGAATATTGATTTTCTCATGAGAGGAGTGACAGATACGGGAAAAGTAAGAATTTACATACTTACCTGCATAGCTCGCTAAAATACCTAAGCTACCCGCCCGGTCCATTTACTTTATGTCTACCCAGCCCACAGCCTAGTTCACAGGATTGAACGGTTGGCCAGCTCGGAGTCATTTTTAGTGTGGGGTAGTTATTACTATTTATTAGGCTAGCTGTTGTTGGTAAGAAATTGCTCCGATCTTTTAACGGAGGGCGGCGGGCGTCACTTTCGGTCAGGTTTAGGTGGACCCGCAGGAAGCCTTACTTGATACACGAAAGACTCCAGCTCCGTTTTCCGGATTAGGGAATACGCATTGCTTGCATTGTTCGTTTGCCTTTTTAGCACTCACGGTATTGTACCGCTGAGACCTCTAAGGGTTTTAAACAGTGACCCGTATTGTCCATTAAGCCCATGCCCCAATCCTTAGGGAGGCTTTGCACTCCCCGACCAGATATGAGGTCTGCCTACAGGACCTATCCACAAATAAAGAGGGCTATATGCGTGACTTTATGGACTTTCATAGTGCAAACAAAAACCTCTGTTAGGCCCTTCGCGCAAAAGACTCGGTGATTGCTGCCTATCTCACCTTTCAACGAATCACACAAATAAGCAAAGGTCAAAACTTGAGAATCTACTTAATGAGGCTAAAGCCTGACCCCGTCACGGTTGTCACCCCTCTTTTAGTGAAAATGCAAGTGACAAAGACAGGGATAATTCGTATGGAGAATCGTCTTGGCCATATAAATATTGGCACCTGTATTTTTAGGTTCTTATGGTGAATAGCGACCCACTGTGGTGGGTGTATGCGGCAGAAAAAGAGGTTTGTGCGTTCTCTGTACCTACCATATGATAATACCTCGTTCTGCATGTAGATATTCATACTCTACAACAAACCTACCTACTTCGGTAATCCCAATTATCCTATCAGTTATAAGTACCTTAAAAAAAAAAGCTCCGCATTTGCTAAGAGGGATTGAAACTGACCTGTCATCTTCCTCATCACACTCGGTTAGATGTGTTGACTATCGTGCCACACCACCTCTTCTACCACTTCCCATTGGCTCTGGAAAGAAATAGGTCGAGAGGGTATGGCGAGGCTTGGCAGTTTTTAGTAGCAAATTGATGCAGATCTTTTAGTTAGAATTCCCGATCGTGAGCGAAGCCTCCACCGCTCTACATACCCATACAAGAATGGGCTCACAGATCTACCTACGTTATCCCTTTGACGGATGGAATCGCAGCCTGGGCCCTGCACGCACCTAGTTGGGTATATCTGTTGCTCTTGATGGTTGATAACAACGATAGAGCCGATCAAAAATAGATGTTAATTGCTTGCTTAACCTAGTGTTATCTCAAAAAGCCATGCTGCGAATCCGTCCAAGGGATTACCAAAATAAGCTATGTTGATGAACTAAGCACCTGACCTAGTGGTGGTGAGGGGTAGAGCCGTCTAATTTGGCCCAGGCTATTGGAGCCAATGATCTGCTGCTGCTGAGGTGGTGTGAGCCCTCTCCTCCTTTTAAACCGGGTTACTATTGCATAGTATGACGGATGAGAGTTGGAGCCCTAGTTGCCAGGGATCACTTGGAGGTCTGAGCCATTCCATTGGGCCTGATCGCTGTTGATTGTGATAAGACCAACATCTTGACGGGTCACACCTCCACCAAATCAATTACGCTGGTTGCTCCGAGGAAATCGCTTGCCAAGTGTCGATTGAGCTGCCAGCAAGACAAATAGGCTGCGGGCCCAGCTAGCCTTCACACCCTCCTCCTCTCCACCTCCTCATCACACACCATGTCCTGCTTCTTCACGACGAACCCGCCCGGGAAATGGAACATTCTCTCCTACCTCACCGCTTTATACAATGAGTGCGAGGAGAACGAAACACCCTTCAACTACAGTGTAGCCATCAATACCTACGCTAAGCGGCTCGGGGAACTCAAGTTCAATCGTAATATCTGCTTTGAAGTGAAGGCAAAGGTACTTCTGGAGCAATGGAACTTGAAGGTACTACTTCTAGAATACTACCCTGGTTGCCACTTGCTCCCTGTCCCCTGCCCGTAAAACCTTAACCTCCCAGCTTCTACAACGAGCCTATTCCAAGAATGGTTAGCAGTTCTACTCCAAGGTATGTGAATCAGCAGCTCAAAAACGGTGAACATGTAGGCCTTTTCCGGCCCAAGTCCTTCCGATAAGACTGAGATAGAAGACTAGCATGTAGCGGCAATAAACTGACTTAGGTCTTGCATAACTTTAGAGACAAGGAGAGAATCTTCCTCAGGTCTTGCCCATCAGTCTCTATCGCTGTAATCATCGAGCTCCATTGCCATATGGCCTCTGCTGTAGGTCCTCAAATCGATATCGTCCACACTCAGAGTTACTAATCTCGTCTATGGCGTAGTTTAAACAAGGCCCCATATCACTGCTCTCAGTCAGCCCCTGACTTTACCCATAATACCGCCAGCTGCCACATTGCCCATCCTGCACATAAGACCACCCAACCGCCTCGGATACGTATGAATTGAATGTGCGGATGTTCTGGCGTGAGGCCTACCCAGGCAACCACCGTGAGCGGACCATCATTACTAGTACCGTCTAGTCCACTGTACACGGTCGCCAGGCCCCAGGTCGTCTACGGATCCTCATCCTCCTTATGTCAGACCAGCCGAACCGTGACGGCTGCTCTCTGTCCCGATGAATCTCAGGGCCCCAGTCCGCTCGTGATGGCTGTTCACCGTCTTGATGTCAGACCCCAGTCCAATCGTGACGGCTGTTCTCTGCCCTGATGAACTTCAGGGCCCCAGTCCGCTCGTGATGGCTGTTCACCGTCTTGATGTCAGACCCCAGTCCAATCGTGACGGCTGTTCTCTGCCCTGATGAACTTCAGGGCCCCAGTCCGCTCGTGATGGCTGTTCACCGTCTTGATGTCAGACCCCAGTCCAATCGTGACGGCTGTTCTCTGCCCTGATGAACTTCAGGGCCCCAGTCCGCTCGTGATGGCTGTTCACCGTCTTGATGTCAGACCCCAGTCCAATCGTGACGGCTGTTCTCTGCCCTGATGAACTTCAGGGCCCCAGTCCGCTCGTGATGGCTGTTCACCGTCTTGATGTCAGACCCCAGCCCAATCGTGACGGCTGTTCTCTGTCCTGATGAGCCTCAGGGCCCCAGTCTGCTCGTGATAGCTGTCCACCGTCTCGATGTCAGAGCCCAGTCACACCCGCGGTGGCTGCCCCCTAGCTGGATGCCAACTACAACTCTTCCCCTTGCTCTTTGTCGTTTTGGCACAACTGATCGTGTTTTAGGGTCGGGACACTGACAGGGTACGTGCTCGTAAGTGGGCCGAAGCGTACGGAGTCCTCCCAAAGCCGAAGCGCCCGGCGGCACCAGTCACGGCTGACATGGGGCCACCGCCGAGAAAACGGAGGGGGCCAAGGATTGTTATTGGGACGCATGTGGAGGGGTTGGCGTTAGTGGATAGCACGCTTGGGGTGAGTGCACCTTATCCTCTCACGTGTCCTAGCTTTGTCTGTGGTGGATCAAACGCCTGATATCCTCCGCCTCACCTCTAGTCCTCTCGCGAGGCCTCCCTATCGATTCAGAGCCTCGACGACGAAGACGATATGAGCACTACCAACATTCCTCAAGATCGTTCTCCGTCACCTTGCTACGACCCCTCCACAAAGGATCACAACGCACTACCGCCACATTTCCATACAGTCCTACACCACGCACATCTCCACTCCACCAACAAGGTGCTTCTCTCCACCGGGCAGTATCTCGAGGATGTACTCTACGAGTATGCACGTCAGCTAGACACGATTAATCTTGTGCACTGGTGGGTCGTAGATCAAGATGACATGGCGGTGATGTCCCTCTTCCCCGGCAAGCGGCTACCAGTGGGGAGTCTGATGCGGTTACCAGAGTTTCCAAAGGTCTTGGATGAGCATATCAAGAAGTACAAAGCGGTGGGTCACTCTTCATACACGTTGTAGTCCATTCCTGACAGATCTGTCTTGTAGGTAGTTGATCGGGCAGCAGCAAGAAGATTGGCATTTGAGACAGATCAGGAGTGGGCAGCCGAGGAGGAAGATGACATGTTCAGTGTCGTGAAGAAGGAGCCAGAGATGTTGTACCTCAAGTACTGGATCGATGGTTGCTTCGAGCAGGCGTAAGGCCCTCACTAAAGAGTTCATTCTCTGTACCCTTCTTCACCTAACCTCATCAAATAGATCACCGTTACGATGGCAGAAGGGTGTCTTAGCAGTATGTCAATTAACATCATCTCCAGGATTTCTCTCACCACCGAATGCTCTCACCTCCTGCACGAGCGACTAAACGAGGGTTCTTGGGAAGCAATCTACTCCCGGCTTCTGGACGATCCGTACCAAAATCTTCCCGCACTTCTCCTGCAGCGGTTGGTCATCTTTCTCATTTCACCCCCTCGCGTATGCCAGTGTAGTTGCTGACAATCAACACTATAGCAAAGAGAAAAGGCTCCGCGCCCATAAACATGATCCCAACCCTGCTCTCCCCTACACTGTCTGCTATGATGGCATTGTGCACACCCGCGCACATCGCTCCCCGAGCAAATCTATTCTCGAGTTTGCCCTCATTGAGGTTAAGAGATCCTTCGATAGTACCAAGTGGCAGCAGGACCTCACGAAGCTGGTTGCGGGGTGTCGTGCCATCCTCAAGGCGATCAGGGCGTCCGTGGACGGGCACCAGGCGACGATGGCGAAGGTTATCGCGGCGGGGGTGCTGCAGGCGGGGGCGAGGACGATGGTTGTGTTGATGACTGCCCTCGGGGAAAATGTGTATCTTCTAAGGAAAGGGACTGTGTGGAGGTATCCAGAAGAGGTAAAGGATGTTGCGGGGTTTGGGGACCTGCTAGTCGCGGTGTGGAAGGTGAGGGTATGTAGGGTACTGTATTTGGCTGCTGGTGTTGAGTGAAAGTGCTGACAAGTGTGACCCGCTTGTAGGAGGTTGTGAAGAGGTCCTACGAGGCGGTTCGGCACTACCATGAATGTATCAAGGGGGAAAAGGATGATGGGGATAGGACAGGGGCGGACTTTCTTTGATTTCGCTTTACACATTTCTTTTGTTGGAGTTGTAATATGGCTGTGGGATTCACGGGTGTTGGTAAATGGTCTTTGTTGTATCTCATCTCCTAAACATTGTAGTTTTATCAACTCGTGTTGTTCAGCTTTCACAATACTGCATAGATTACCGGTTAGACATAGATCACCCTCGTTTATATTATGATGAACCTGATCGGCGAGTCGTGAATACGGCATAGTAGGGTGTAGTGGTGCTGTAGTAACTTGTAGCCCCCCACGACGCGACGATGATGAGATAGATATAGGCGCTGCGGAAGTGGGTGCCTGGTCTCTGGCGTGGCAGCAACGAGGGGCTCCAAGCTCCGCGGCAAGACTGCCGCAGATAAAATCGTAGCAGCCAGTGAATAAGGGCAGCGACTAGAAATTTGTGTCTGGGTGCAGCGAAAAAAGATTTTTTGTTTCCTGCCGCTGCCTTGAGGCTTGGCGGAAGGTTGATCGCGCTCCATCCGGATAACGCCAAGAACTGTTCCTTCTCAACAACGGTTATATAGGAATTCAAAATGAGGGAACTAAAAGGAGTGGCCTAGGTAAGTTAGACTTATCCTCCACGTAGCTGCTCGCCTGAAATGCGGAATAATGCAAGCTCCTTAATTAACCCCTCCCCGGGAATGGTATGGACCACGCATGAATTGCACGTTTAGGTGTTGGTTTGTTACAGGGAGGATGTACCTTTGGTCCCTAGGCCGCAGGTAATACTGTTAACTAAATTCTTATTGCTTACCTGAGAGTTATCAGATAGCGGCGGGGCCTGAGGTCTCTGCGGAAGTGGCTGAGTGTTTCACCAGCACTTTCGGAAGGTGTAAAGATTACTTGGCTTGAACAGGGGGGGGGGGGGAGAATTTATATATCTTCCGTCTCTTTCTCCGTTCACAGGAAATATGAGTCGCTACGGCAAACTTCAGTTTACATTTAGGACGCTCTCGGCGGCCGTAAACTCGTAAAGAGTACTACCCTCTCTAGCTAGATAATCACATTCTATGGCACTTTGCAGCTTGCTTTCCGTTTACTTCCGGTGGATCATGGAGCCGTGGGATGAGAAATGTCAGAGATTGTTCGTTTCACAAGGTATGACTCGCTCTAGTTTAATATTTTTGTTTATATTTCATATAATTCGTGTTGTGATAAGCTGTTGCGGATTTTTGTTTATCTAGTTCGATAATTGCCTGTCGGGGTTGATTTATTTGTTTGATTGATTGCTGCGTTGATTATAACGAAACCGGAGGTCATGAAAATATCATACAAAATTAACAGTATATACTTTAGAACTACCTTGATTATCTACCGCTATCTCAACAGTAAAGGGGTGAAATGAAAGTAAAACAAATGTCCCTCCCGTTGTGATTGCAGTTTTGACCGTTACTCCTCCTATCATTTAGTCTCTTATTATATAAAATTCTATCATCTTCATATGAGTGCTTGTGTACCAACGTCCTGTCGAGTTTCACCGGGGAAGCAATCGTCACCGGGTAAGCAATGAACCATGACAACAGGGCTTTGGAGATTTCAGATTTTGAGGCTAGAGTGAATCAACTGCCCAGAAACACCCTTTAGATGTCTTTTGACTATTTAATGATATTTGCTAAGGCTGAGTGGTGAAGGATGCTTGTCATAAGACATAATTTCTTCTTCTTTGGGTCTTTTGAAAGTACCCCCACCACACTACCCTAAATAAATATCACCCAAAAACAACAAAAGTACTTCCAACACACCTGGCTTCGTATTGGACTGAGGTTTAGTCTTACCATCTTTCATCAACGGGACCCGGTTGCTCTCTCGGTGACGATCGTTTTCCCGGCCGCGCGGTGAAACCTCAAGAGCCGGTAATATACAGGCTAACTATAAGGAATCTTATCCAGGAGTCTTGTAATCTTGAAATTTTCATTTGGTGAGGTTACAAACACTCCACTTACACCATCAATGAATTAAACAAAAAAAGGAGCGTTTCACTTGGGTGTTTAAAAAAAGTTGCCAAGACTTCCAACTTGATGTCTTGGCAAAAACAGCCCAAATCTCAAAATACTAGACTTCGGAGTTGTGCAGCTCCTGAGATACTTGAAAAAGGTTGGTATACCTCGAAATATCAGCTCATTTATAGTATATTTCTTAGTCTTGATAACGTCATATGTTCTGGCCTAACTAGGGAACACTTACTATCGAGGGTATGGTTTTGGGCAGGTCAACCTATGAGGGATGTGTCCTCTCAATAGGCTGGCCTGTTGGTGGCACTCCCTCTTGGGAGGACGAATTATCTATCGATAGCAGCCATCCCCTCAATGGCTTGCCCCTTCCAGGCGCTCCTTGAACAGGACGATCTACAATTTCCCAACACTAGGTAATAATCATTTAATATCACTCAGCATTGTCATCCTAACAGTAATCCCACTAAGGATACCGCGGAATCCCAGGAATAACGAATCGGACTGGGCTGGAATACTACTTACCTATTGGTCAAGACAGCTAAAAGTTACGCTTTGGCTTTGTCAGATTGAGGCTCAACCGGCATTTGACCAATCCGAGGTCTAATCTTCCAGTCCAGCTCGAGTCGTTATTACTGAGATTCTACGGTAGTAGCAAGGTGTGTTACAATTACTGTAAGCGCTGAGTGCCTTCTGCACCATACATCCAACACAAAATACCTTCACAAAGCCCAGGCCAGCCTAACCCACATAGCCCTGTGCCAGCCGCCCCCCCCCCCCCGTGCAAGTGCCCTGACACCCTTCGAGGACTGCTCAATATACCAGTCCCCGCCAGTAGTACAACCTTGAAGGCCACGTTGCACTATGCCTCTCAGCAAAAGATCATAAGCCATTGATTCGGATTCTCGTGTACAGTCCTAGCCTTACCTTGACCACCTCGTTCACGCGGTGAAGCATAGTTGGTTCATCTAAGTTAGAATAGTCAGGTATCTCTGTCATCACGAAAGGTTTCAATTGGATGGTAGCTGCTCTGGATTTCTGTGTTCTGGCGGGCTACAGCTGTCGGTAGACAAAGAATCGGGTGTGTTAAGGGAGACGGCATATATATACATTGGCAAACCTCAACCACTAAATAATAACCTCATGACCAAAATCAATATTTCTCCTCTTCCAAAACTAGAACCTCACGCGAGCAGGGAGGGCCCAGCATGCCGCGCAGCGGCAGGTGGCCCCCACCTACGTACAAAGATATTTATCCTACATCAGTACATTGAACAGGGCTGTGAGTTTTCTGGACCCTTCAGTGTCGGCGTTTTCTCGAGCTGACGATTCCATATGCGGCCGGAGGCCGCTCCTCACTAGTAGAACATATAAAGGCCGTCGCCCCCTAGCTTCGGTGGGGCCTCTCGCTCACAATGAACTAATACTTGAAATAATATCCATTGAATTTGAAATTCTTGCGCTCGCTTAATCGCTCTTGAATATAACTCCGGTATCTAAGCAGACTCTAATTCAAATAATAGAAATTCGAACTACCCACGTATGGGGGGGCGGGGGTCTTCCATGCTATTATTCGAAATATATAAAAATAAAACATCTATTATAGTCAGCTACGGTCCTTAGCTGATGGGTCGGGTCTGCCGCCGACCTTTAGCCATTCTAGAAAGAACTCCTCATTTTCCAGACGAAACCTTTGCTGTAACATTTCCCATGGTCCAGTCCTTATAGTCGGACATAATACACTTCTTAATATCTTTTACCCATTTGTCCTTCATGGCTTGGTTTCCAGTGGTACTTAGGCATGAACTCTAAGGTGATTGCTTGAATATGCTTGATTTCCGCTTTAACTTCATCAGTCTGCTCGTCGATTACGCCAAGTCGTGTGCCGAGATTGGTTCCAATGGTGGCGACTTGATGTTCCTGTCCACAGTAATTGTCCCATGTGGATAGTGCGCCCACGAAGGGTGGTGCGTCAGAACTGAAGATAGCGCTGGTCTCGGCGTTGGTTGTAGTCCAAGTAGCAATATCTGAATCCATTGTTAGCTGGGTACTCCTTGATACAGAGTATGAATTACGTTGGGGCGCCATTGAACTTGAATCTTTGAGTACTGGTGTTTCGTGCTGTCACTGAACCAGTCCCCTAGCTCTTTCGAAGGTTTCACTACTGCGTACATTGCATAAGCAACTGTAAGAACATACTTTGAAACAAACACTTCGAGACCGAGATTACTGTTGCCGCTAGGTACTCATTACATATTAGAAACGATGGAGACGGTTACAGAGTTGCTATAACGGGGGTGGAGAAAAAGACCGATACTATGCTCTATGTAAACGCCATGTTATCCAAGGTTGGGTGGCCGGTGTTTGCCACTCTCCGCCAAGCTGCGCTAGACTATGGGGGTCGCTTTAAGGCGACTTTAGGCTGGCAACCTGCAGCTCGTTGGCCCCGGGCATACTGGTAGATTAAGATCTCTCTGAATCAGTCTCATTCTGGGATTCTAGTCAATGATTTTCAGCCATCACTGTTTTTCCGGGAGAAAGGATTGGTCACTGGAGCTGTGCTGGTCAGCATCTCCAGCTGGAGGGAGTATGTCCACTAGCGGGATGATCAAAAAGAACGCTCCGACAGAAAAGGATGGATTGGATTGTTGGAACGCGTGATAATCCTATGACACTAGACGCTGTTTAGGGCTGGGCCGGCACCCTACTTGGTTCTGGCTGCTATCACTCCGCCAAGCCGCACCAAGATAGCAACACCTCTTGCCCTACTGGCATACCAATAATACTACATCCGGAGATGCCCTAGTACAAGAAATCTGTCGGGAAAGACGGGTTACGTTCTTCTATTCCGACCGGGCTTGGTATTATGTCATTCACCCCTGCATGCCAAGAACACCACGCCAGAAGCCGTTTAACGTTGGGCTATCCAGGCATTTTGCCGCTAGTCTTCATTAGAGCGTATTTACCAAGTGTCAAAACCCACAATTTACACTTTGCCATATTAAAAAGTGGGTTGCCGAAACTGTCAATTCTGACTAGGCCCGCAGGTGGGGGATGTAAGATATGCCTGGATATGTTTACTATACTGTGTGTAGTTCATATCCATCCAGCGTATTTCCCAGTAAGCGTGAAGAATTATTTATCTATGGGGCTTTTCCTATCATGCTTCCTGATGTAGTTAATTAGATTACTGAGGGGAAGTGTCAATTTTGCCTCTCGCAGCCGTCATTCTTGAAGTGTCAATTGTTGAATTTGACACTTGGCAAATACGCTCTATTAACTCCTAGGTTTTAGGGTACAGCCCCACATCCGAGCCCTGCATCCCAGCCCTAAACCCCGACCCCCTTCGAGGTCTAGTGTGATTGTAGGTCATCGTACCTTCAGGCGTGGGTGTTTATGTTTGGAACACGCCAAACTACTAGTTTCAGGTAAAATTGTGGCGTGCTATTTCTTGCAAAGATATGGTGTCGTGCACCTTTTTGATATCTTGTCTGATTCAAAAGTCGTGCCATTTATGTATCTTTGGTGTGTAAAAGGTGGACAGTATTATAGTATTAGCCGAGTGATAGACTATGATCCATGGGTGAGTGATAGGATCTCCAACGATTATGATATGCCCGGGTAAGCTGTTTGCTACATTACCAGTCTTGAAATTACTTGTAAAGTGCCATGAACTTCGCTGCATGCTGCTATATTCAAGTCAATCACTTCCTACATAGGCAACGCTAATTCATGAGAAAGATTTCGTGAATTGCCTCATACGATCAGGACATGAGAACAAACTGCACCAACTAAATCAAGGAACCTACCATTTATCTCGACTGCTCGAACTGCGGTTTTATCTCTGGGCATGACTAATTATATAACACTTCTAAAAACAGCTGTTAATGATCTCGAATAGGGTGTTCGAGCTTTGGAAGCGACATTTTCAAGCTCAGGAACTGTGGTTGTATAAACTGCTCAAGCTGTCAATACCACTGGTTTTGCAAATTTCTAAACCGTTCAAACAATGTAACAAGGGCGATAAGAACTGCACTAACTATTAAGTTTAATGGTCCAGTTAAACCGGTTCGAATCTGATAACCAGTAAACCACTGGAAGCCCTGGTGATAGGTCACGATCAATACTTGCGTATAATTGGTTAGTTAGGTTAGTCAGTTACCCGGCCTATGGTTGAGTGGCCGAGCTTGCAAGCCGGGTAACACCAACATGGGCGGGCGGGCGGCGACGACCCTAACTGGCGCCCGCACCACGACCAGAGCCCGCGCCACGGGCAACGCCCCCTGAAACGGGTGAGTGGGAAAAAATGCTTGTTGCAAAGCAGGTTCCTATCGGAGTGGAGGCGGGTTATTGAAGAACACAAACAACACAACCCCACTCCTGACACATAGCAGTAAACCCTGCCGAGCCGGCCCGCTTGGATAAATTTATACAAGTAAACCACTTAGTATCCATCTTGCCTCCGAGTCCCTTAGTCTAGCCTTACTACTTGTTCTTCGTTTTGCCTCAGTTGTGTACCTTGTCACTCTTCGTCTTTGCCTCAGCTTAGCCCCGTGATAGCAACTCTGATTGTGTAGCCATGAGTTCTGGATACACATGGTTCTGTTTTCTATTCAGCCAGTTGACATTTGTGCCTTGTAGGTAGATTCCTGATCGTTGAACTTCATGGTGAAGTATAAGAGATATCAGAATGGGATTTTCTGATTGTAGGAAAACTCGAAAGATGGATATTTGTTGATATTGAGGGAATTCGTGTCGATTTTGATACTTGGAGACCTGACTGTAGAGAGGACTGAGTAGTATGACTATAAACTGGTCTTATTACCTAGTCTCGACCCTACCACCTTGTTTGCCATCAAGGTGTCTTCGAAGCAAGGTTGTTACATGAATGGGTCGGGTAATGGTTGATGCCTGTTGGAAGTTATCTCTAGAATATGACTCCGGTGTGAGTAACTTCAGGGGATAATATGATTAGATTGTCGGGTTGCGGAAAGCGATACTAGAATGAGTGTTAGCATTCTCGTTGGATTCTATTGGGTGTGGGATACGGGATGGACTCTGAGGCACTTAACGAGGAGTATTCTCCTCTTTCTGTCTTTTCTTTCTTCTCTACGCAACGACTCATTTATGTACCTACTAGAGTACTTTCGCCTCAGGCCTCCACCTTGGTGCTGTCTTCCGCGCTCATCCTCGTCCTTACCCCCTGCCTCGACGCGTATCCCGAGTTGAATCTTGACCCCCGGTACCGCCGCATTATCTATTATGTACTTGATTAACACTATTATGTCCCTATTTGATTAACACTTTGGCGCGTTTTCCCAAGAGCCGATTCGCTGGATACTGGAAACCCTAACCAATAAGAGCATTGAGGACGCTGGGTAGCTGACAGCTGGATGCATGTAGGCACCGGATGGGAAGATAGGCAATGTGTACGCACTTCATTGTGGAGGAGGAATCAACAGTCCACTGTTTACTAAAGTGTACCACTGTTCCCTAAGGTTTACCGCTGTTTCCTATAATTTACCGCTGTTCCCTAAAACATATCGGTTCGGGAGTAGGAGGTTGGGAAGTCAATGCTGCCGTTAGTTATATAACATCAGCTCGCGGTCACGAGTTGGCCCATCTCTAGTACTTATGTACTAATAAATGAGACACACTGTGCCCTCATGGTAGTGACATATGTACCGGAGAATGGGTCTAGGCACAATGATTGTCTTCTAGACGCGGAATTATAATATGGCGCCTAACCATGAACCTTCTATGACAATAGTTCGCTATAAGGGTGGGTGTTTGCCGTATCCTTATAGCGAAAGGGGATATATAAAGGGGCATTCATCCATCTGGGTTGAATTCACCTCAGTACCAGTATAAGACAAGACTCCGCTATTTCTAGCCTATAGGTAGCTTGTATTGGAACGTTGGGTTGTGGCCAAGTAAACCTAACCCTTGACACCGTTGCCACCCAGGGTTTTTTTTTTTTTATATATCAGGTTGTTTAAGGTACAAACACATACCCAGGAAGTAATGCCCATCAGCGTATATATAGGTGGGTGTTCCCCCCCCCCCTCCTCCCCCGAAAGTCTTGTAACTAAACCCCTAGCTAATGCTAACGGTGCAGGGAGAGACACTACATGCAGTACTGAGGGTTCATGTCATTATGAACGACAACACTAGTTAGGTGTTGGAAAAGTTGAAGGATGGTATACAAGGCGTACCCGTCCTACGAGCAGCTTCTCTTTGGCAGCATCCCAAGCTATTCTGAGTCCTACGTGTTCATGAAGGGTATAAGGGGATATGTGATATAACTTATACAGTCTTCAATTTCTCGACCAATAAAGCCCGCCCAGAAATAATCCAGAACAGGCAGATATATATTGCGCCAGCCACTTTGAGCCCCCGAAACTACCAGATATGAGCTGAAAATCAAACCATAATCTTCCCCCGCAGGTTACCAATCCGCCCTCTTCCACAACCACTTCTCAAGTCCCTTCTGGTCCAACCCCCTAAACTTCCTCCTCTCCGTTTTCCATTTCTGCGACTTCCCCGCATACGCGTGGCTCTCCGGCCTCTGCACATAGCCCCGCACGCTGTCCAACATCTCCTCCCCAACCCCCGCACACGTTACTGCCAACGCCGCAAACGCACTCGCCCTCGCCAGATCCCCATGGGCGACGCATATCTGGAAGGCAATGTCATACGTCCTGAACAGCAAGGTATCATTCATGCCCTCCTCCTCACTCAGCCGCAGAATCTGCTTACAACTATCCAGACACCTCGCCGGACTGGTCATGATCAGCCCGCTAACCATCACCGCATTCAGCCGCGCAAGCTCCACGCGGCGGGCATCGCTCGCCGCAACCTCCGCGGGCGTCCCGGCACACACGTGGCAATTGCACTCGAAGCGGAAGTCGGCGAGGATCCTAGCGTGGCGGTCACGGCGTTTCATCATGAGGATCTCCTCTTCGATGTAGTTTACGGTGATCTGCTGGCCCGCGGAGATGTCCTTACCGGCGATGACGACCTCCTTGCCGGTGGCGGCCGCCCAGATGTAGCTGGAGTTTGCCGCGCAGCTGTGGTTGAAGCGCGAGCATTCCAGGAAGATACCACAGTCGCGGGAGTCGGCGCCGAGGGGTTGGGCGTTGGTCTTGACGATGCCCGCGGCGGCGGAGGTGGTGTGGTTGGAAGGGTAGGCGTTTCGGAGGGCGAGAAAGGCCGTTCGCTGGGCTGCGGAGAGTGGGCGCAGCTTTGCTTCGATTGCGGCGGTGACTTGTTCGGGCCTGGTGAAGATGCCGGAGAGGGTGAAGAGCGGCAGCTCCTCGAGGATGAGGGTGCCGCGGGGGATAAAGGCTGTGGCGACCATTCCGAGCCCGGTGCCGGGGATGTGTTCCAGTTTGTACATGCTTGTTGCCATGGTTTGCGGGGTTTTGTATCCGGTGAGATCAGGGGAATATATTTTAAGGGAGAGGGGAAGGGGAGAGCTCTGGCTGCTGCTGTGACTATTATTGCTATTACTATATAGCGATGGTTTGAGTGTAGGGCCGAGGGGGAGGGGGGGAGGGGGCAGTTCAGGCATCCAACCACTTGAACTACAAATAGGGCGTGCATGGAGGGCAGCTACACCGCCGCTCTTGATAAACAGACTACAATGGAGAAACCCTTCCCATGCACTTAGGTATTAACATTGATCACCCGCTATAGGACGTTCCGAGATCCTCTCGTCAACGTCATTGGCCTCTCATGGGCTGATGTTGGTTGACCTGGGCTGGGGCCTCATCCGGCAGTATATATATATATATATGTATATATGAGTACATATATGTGCACGCCATTAACGCTCTGTAAACAAAACAACAATGAATACACTTGGATGGTCTTTTGCTTTGACAAGTAGTTGGTATGATCGAGGAACATGGAGTTATGTTTGAGTATCAAATCACTCTCCCACGCAAGGAAATGCATCCCTGGATGCATGACCTGTAGCTGTCGAGTGCTCCCCTAAGCGGTATTCGCGGTGAATTTTATCACAGCTTTCCTCGGAGAGGTGTCAGGAAAGGTATCAGGAAAGGCGCCAGGGGAGTCGTCGGGTAGCCATTGCCAGCAATCATCATATCATTATTAACAGTGGGGGCTGATCATAGTTTATAGGAGACACGACTTCTCAGGTACTCTTTGGTACCGCGATTAGGTATAATAGTTGTTTGCTCGTGAAGGGCTCCAAACTTTTGAAAGTGTGCGTGTGAAACTACATATTCGTACTTGTGGTGAATTTACTCGGGGCTACTGTCTAAGTCTCGTTTTTTTTTTCACTTCAAAGACTAATTCTTGTATGTCATGCTGGCAGCACCTAAGTATCTACTGCGGGTATAGAGGTTAATTTGTAAATACTGAAATCGCAACCCCGTAGACATACTCCGGCATGCGTACCTAGTATGTAACGGCTTTTGGGATCACTTCCCCGATGCTTGGAGTCCGAAGCATCGCTCCTCGGTGAGTATTTTTGGCCCGTCCTACATCCTTAAGCCAGTCATCCAGCATCTACAGTCAAGCCAGCCCTTAAGATTCCAGGCAGCGCAAGACCTTACCTACAACTTTTCGTTTCCAATCCCTATGAGATATCAGCCCCGTTAGGGCCCTATTTGGCAATGCCTTCAATAATATGGATAGCGAGTATAAACGGTACTTATGTACTTATCAGGGATCACGTGTATTAGAAATATCTGTACAGTTAGAGCGACTAATTCTCACATTTGTCTCTGGGGCTCCAGCGGCATAATTGCATCTATCATCTCTCCAAAAACCTTTCGCGCAACCACCATACTAAAGGTCAGGTGCCCAAATCACACTTACCCCTTGTACTCTTGCACTTAAAAACACTTTTTATTCATCGTACAAAATTAGTTTCATTCTATAGGCATTCAGCATTGACGAACCATACAGTAAAGATATTCATAATTAACATTACTCATACATTATTAGTCTATTATCTAAACCCTGCTCATATTGTAATATGTATTTCTTCCGAGCACCGTCAACCATTGCGCCTAGGACTTTATATCCGGTACACATGTAACTGTCTCACATGCCTATGTGAGACGCCTCCTTTTGTACCCAGTGTTGATGAAATAACGAATTTTTCTCACGGTGTTTAATATACAACGGTCCTTTGTGTCTGAAAGCTATACATGGCTATCACAAGGGTAACTATTGGGTTGCTCTTCTAGAGAATAATATAGTCATATGGGTGAAACCCTCGGGGCCTCGTAATCTTTCGTCTCATCTGTAAGTACAAAATTCCCTTCTTCGATTAATAGGTCGATCAATTTTGACATAGATTCTTACTTACCGAAAAGGGATTGTAGTCCCCAGTTTGCGAGCTAAACCCGACCGGCTATATCATTCTCACCCAAATGAGGCTTCTCCATTAGAACATATCGTCCCAAATCATGATGTTCATGCATGACCTGTTCTATAGTTGAACGAGAACACTCTATTCCAGCCTCTTTTACGAGTTCCGGCCAAGTCTTCTGCCAATGATCCTCATCTGATAATGCAAGCCCCTTCAAATTTGAGACTCCCTCGTACCCCTAGCAATCTCTACTAGACGGCCTGCTTTTTTCTTGTTGTCCAAAACCTCTAATAGATTGGAAAGCCTAGTAGGATCAGGTTTCTTTTCGGGGGCCCGCTCCTATTGCTAGATTAGTAACTGACTGCTATGATTGCAAAATATCACTTACTTTTGTTCGCTTACAGATTGAATGTGCCGTATTAGGATGGCATTTAAATCTCTCGAGAAATCATTCCAACCCTTATTTAACTTGATTAAGACAAATAACAGCAGCACGTAGATTTAAGGGTATATATTGCCCTGGCATTTTGATCAATCTCGTTCTGTGCATCTCTACAATATCAAGATTGCTCGTTGCATGAAGATGGTAATACCTCAGGCTCGCTTCGCCGTTTGCACTTTTAGCTAGTCATGTCATGTTACCCGAAGACCCTCTGCACCACGAGTCGGTGGATTCATAACGCATATATGTGGGAGGGTAAAGAGTCGTCCTGGTATTGGTCGTGTTCTAGCAGGACAGGCTGGGGGATGGTAGGAGGTCGTGGAGCCAAATGGTCGCTCTGTAGATATTACGCAGCCAGAGGTGTGAGGACGCTCTGCTTGAGGGGGTTTCGGAACGAGAGGAGGGGGCAGTCGTTTATCGGGAGGGAGAGCCTCGCCTTGTCTGAGGAAGCTGGTGGGATAGATGGTGTCGCTCTGGGGGTTCATAGGATGTATAGATAAGCATTGTGGCGGGAGTATATTAATAGAGCGTGTTGGCCACACCCATATTTTCAAATTTTGAGCTTTGAGCTCTTGGCGGGCTATCCGCACCAAAAACCAGTCGCCAAGAACTAAATCTTTGAACTCAGTTGGCCAATGCGGGGATCTTTAAATGAAAGCCCTAACCCTGAATTTATGAATATGATCTCGAAATACTCTAATTAGCCAGCAACACAACCCCAACAACCCCACCTACCAAAACACTTTCACTGACTGCACAACCTCTACGTCAAGCAGAGCGTATTCTCTCCCCACTCCCTTGGTTCCTATAAGTACAGTGGTGCCCCCCTCTGCCACGACTCTACCCTTTACCCCCACCACCACCACCACCATCATCACCACCACCACCACCACCATCACCACCACCAGACCGTCCACATCCAAATAGCCTGCATCTACGACACCCTACTATACTACGACACCTCTATGGCAGAGCGAGCTCCGATGAACATCGTCGCCGACCGGGAGCGGTGCCACCGTTAGACGGAATTAAACGCTGCTCGATTGTTGCTAGAAATAACCGCCGCGCTTACCTAATCATACACCTAGCGCGCCTCAATCGATCAACCCAGCTCGCCACCTCATCAGCATGTACCCTCTTTATATTGCTACACCCCTACCAGCAACAAATGACACCCACTTCCTCGAGGTTTGAGCAGCTCAAGATAGTCACGAACTTCGAACGGGGACGTCACACGACCCATACGATCACTGACTCGGAGGGGCAAGTAAGATATGAAACCTGGACTCGGACCGAGACTCTTGGACAGAGCAGATGTAGTACGGTTTATAAAGAGAGCTGTGCAGAGAGGGGTTTCAGGGCGGTCAAACGGGTGCAGAGATCATTCGTCAGGTGGGATGAAGTCGCGATCTTAGCACAACTTCGCTCCGTAAGATTCCTTAGGAAGAACATCAATACGCGCATAGACTAATTGTGTCTCTCCTAAATAGTACCCGGAGCACTTCGTGCAGCTAGCAGGATGGTTTGAGGATAAATACCACATATACTTGGCCATGGAATACCTTCCAGGTGACCTGGGCGCACTTCTCACCGACAAAGACCGGAGCCTGTCGGAAGATGATACAAAGGGGGTTACGAAACAGATCCTTCTAGGCCTAGAGGTATTGCATAAGGAGGACATCTGCCACAGAGATTTGAAGCCTGCTAATATCCTGATCGCCCAATGGACACCACTATCAATAAGAATCGCTGACTTCGGAGTCTCTAAAAACTTTGGCAACAGTGAATGCCGAACCACGGTAGGGACCAGACCCTTCATGGCACCGGAGATCCTGAGATTTTACGGTAGAGCCAGCGTATATACAACGGCAGTTGACATCTGGTCCTTGGGATGTTTGGTGTACTTCATGATGACGAAAGCACTACCGTTTCCTGAAACCAGAAACCTATTGGACTTTGTACGGGGCCGGGATTCATTTCCACCAATTACCGCACGGAGTATCCCACGATTATCAATTGAACTGATAGCTAGTATGCTGCAGCCGTTACCAGAGAATCGACCCCCAGCATCAAAGGCTAAATTGCACACTTGGCTTCAAGCCCTGACCGAGCCCCATGATACA
Source organism: Morchella sp. 2016-57 (assembly GCA_024713875.1). NCBI lineage: Eukaryota > Fungi > Ascomycota > Pezizomycetes > Pezizales > Morchellaceae > Morchella > Morchella sp. 2016-57. Next base: position 1,863,213 of record JAMGZE010000008.1, read on the forward strand.
ATTTGCACCCCATTTACCCCTGGCCCAAGTAAATCGACCTCTGGACTTGAACTTACACATTCGATATCGACGGCTATAAGAGATCCACCTCCTACAGGCGGTAGACGCCAGCCGGCTCCTCTGGATAAACCGCGTCCAGTTCCTGAAGCGAGAGGGGTGTTGGCCTCCCTAGACATACCGGGTCCAAATAAGCAACCCCGGCTTACTGCAACGCATCTAGATCTTGAAGTGAAGGCAGTGTTGCCCCCCCAAGAAACACCTCGTCCAAATAACCAGCCCCGGACTTTTGCAAAGGAAGCAGCTCTTGAAGCGAGGGGCATATTGACCCCCCCAGCTGCTCCGCGTCCAGATAACCAACCCCGGCTTGCGGCACAGGATCCAGCTCCTGGAGCGCGAGGCGTGCTGCCCCCGCTGGACACAGCTGTTCCAAATCAACAACCCCGGCTTTCAGTAAAGGCTCCAGCTCTTGAAGCGATATCAAATACAAGGGATCTCGTCCTTGCCGAGCAGGGCGTGTTGCCCCCCCTAGATACACTGGGTACAAATAAGCAGCCCCCGGCTTCTGCCCTGCTTATTCAAAGAGGTAAAACTCAGACTCCCGATAACACATCTGTTAATACTGACTTATTTACTCAAGGGCTGGTGGCAGCGGCTGCTAGCGGTAACTGCGAGCTACTCGTAGAGCATCTGGGGAAGGGAGCAATACCGATGGAGGATCCTTCGGGATACACACCAATTTACATAGCTGCAAAAAAAGGGCATCTCCCAATCGTCAAACTGCTACTCAAGTACGGTGCGCATCTGGGCGTTGCAGGCAGGCGCCAAGTCTCTGCTCTCCACGGGGCTGCCGGAGGCGGAAACCCTCACGCAGTCCAATATCTGTTGGATAGAGAGTCAGATATATCAGTACGGAGTGGTGCCGGATGGAACGCTCTACTATTGGCTGCAAGCAAAGGCCGTTTGGAAAATGTAGGTTACCTACTGAAGAGTGGTGCTGATATTTCCGCGAAGGTGCTAGACACTGGGAAAAATGCTTTACATCTAGCAGCGGAGTACAACTATCCCGAGGTTGCAGACCTATTGCTAAAGAGGGGTGCTGATCCGTCGGCCAAATCAAAGAGAGGGTATCAGTCTCTCCACATAGCTGCACAGTTTGGTTCGGCTGATGTGTTAAAGCTCCTCATTCAAAGAGGGGCAGATATATCAGTACGGAGTGGTGGGATTGCCGGATGGACCGCTCTGCTATTGGCCGCAAGCAAAGGCCATTTGGACAACGTACGGTACCTCCTGAAGGGTGGTGCTGACATTTATGCAAAGACACTGGATGGTAGTGGGAGAAATGCCCTGCATCTCGCGGCACAGTACAACCACCCCGAGGTAGTATCTCTGTTGTTAAGGGAGGGTGCTGATCTGTCCGCAAAATCGGGGGAGGGATATCCGGCTCTCCACATAGCTGCACAGTTTGGTTCACTTGATGTGTTAAAACTCCTGGTTGAGAAAGGGGCGAATATATCAGTACGGGCTGGTGGAGCTAAAGGATGGACCGCTCTACTAGTTGCCGCGCGATATGGTCATTTGGACAATGTACGGTACCTACTTGAGAGAGGTGCTGACATTTCCGCAAAGAAGTTGGACAATGGGTACAATGCCTTACAACTAGCGACATCGCAGGGTCACTTAGATGTGGCACGCCTACTACTAGAAAGAGGAGTTTGTATGACCCCTAACCTTTGGCTCCCGCCAGGGGGCACACCGAGATTGTACGTCTGCTCACCGGGTGGTCCAGAGAAATGACGACTACACCTTTGACTCTAATAGCTTACACCAGTCAGCGAGGATGGGTCTACGACGTTATGGGATCCTACAATAGAATCCTCCAAATCCTGAAACTCAGACCTCTCCCGTACTTACTCCACATAACTTCAGATATGATCCGTTAACGTTATTCGACCCCCACGCAATCTCAATATCTTCCCAACACCCCGATCCTACTCCGATTGTGATCAAACCTTCTTATATCCACCTATTTATGCTAATTGGGTGCCATTCTCTTCATGAACACCTCTCATTTCTCAGCAAGCCACCCCCCTGTCTCTATTATCTGTTTGTTCATTTTATCCATTTGACACTTGTATACTGGGTTACTGTCAGTTCAGTTTCTTTGTTCGTTCATAACCTATATAACAGGTTACCCGCCTATATCACGCCGTTTCATGAATATTCCTCCTTTAGCCTCCCCCGTACTCTTTTCATTGCATGCAGGTTATCCTTATCCCATTTAAGGGTAGCTTACGGCCGTATCTCTTTATTTCTATCAAGGGTCTATCGCACACCAATGAGTCATTTTCCTTCTTCCTTTTTTCCCGCGCGCGTGTTTTATTCTCCTTTTACTTCACTATCATTGAATCGAATTAGCAAGGCTGCACACTTAAAATAACCTGTGGTCCGGTGTGATATTACGAGGAAGTCCTATCTTACAACACTGGCCAGCCCAGAGAGAAGGCTTCTAATTAAACAATCATTTCGTGGAATTCAACATTGCGGGGCGGGAGTCCTGGCCGCGAAACGGAAGTCCTGGCACCGGTAGGCTTTAAATTTCGGCGATAATTATTATAATGCCAGCCCGAACTGTGGTCTTCGAGTATAACTTCCTTGATTATCTGTAGATATAGAGATAGAGTCTCTAAGTACTAAGAAAAAGAGGCCGTGGTAGGTTTGTGGGTGCGTGGGTGGCGGCGTCTCGAGCTCGTACGCAGCCGTACATATACACCTACGCCTACCCTATCTGGATCCTGGCGAGGAGAAGGACAGGAGAGAACGCAGTGCCCCCCAGTGGCAAGGCTGACGGCCTAGATATCGGCGATACCGATTGACTCGATGCCTTCTTCAACCCCTAACCCCCGGCGATGCCGCATGGCCCATGCGGTGAGTCGATAAGCAGACATCTACGAGCTCTTGACGCGTCTTCGAGGACCTGATCAACGCAGGCGTCACCGCGAACCCACCCGCCGTCGGCTGCCCTTGACTGGGTTATCGACCTGGGAGTCGACAACGTCCCCACAGCGGTTATCGCCACCTGAGCTTGAAGAGCTTTGCTCGTTCCTACCACTGACTCCGAGGGCCAATCGGTGCTTTGCTTGTGCTCGTCAGCAGTATGATGATGCTTGATTCCTGGGATTCATCTCCTGTCTCTCCGTCTACACCAACAGAACTAGAGAAATCCAGCATCATCACCGTCCGCGAAACCTCGGAACCAACCCCTACTCCAACCCTTAGAAGTTCCAGGCCAGTTCGGGAATGCTTCAAGATTGTCATTGTTTTCTGTTTGGCGACAAGGGTGTCTTTCAAAACTGGCGTAAAAAGGTTCAGAAATGCGGTACTGGGCCGTCTACATATTTACTTCCGGGATTCAATGGCTGACACCACCAGTCTCTACCAAACGTCACGCAGAGCGAGTCGCGGATGGTTGACCTATCTGGAGAGTAATTTGTGATGGCTCCCCATATGTCAAGGCTCCAGGACCCCTGAACGTCATCGGCCTATGTTCACAATCAAAGAACCTATACATACGGGGATAAGATTCCATACTCATTTGCTAGTCGTGATGCTATTTTCGAGATGATTACGGACACACTCCGGGGATATGTGGCACGATAGAGGAGAGCACTAGGCCTATACACGACCGGTCGGTACCACAGGGGTCCATACCCTCCCCCATGCCCCCGTGGCCGCCAAACGGCCATCCCACACGATCTTTTATAGGGAAATAGACTCGGATACTACATCTAATAACATCTTATCCAACCATATTTATTGTAAGATGCATGTATACGAGAATACAATGTCTTAGTAGCATGCGAGTCTACAGTCATCTGATGATAAACAATCGGGCGAGGTAATGGTAGCAAGAGTCGCCTGCTTGCATGTGATCTCTGAGGTTGGTCCTCATATGGTTCATCTGGCGAGAATGCGAAAATGACATCGGTTTCTGGCGGGGTGAAGGTAGGGTTGAGGTTAGCCCGTTAATGGATACAAGAGTGTTAGTTACCGTATTCTGCGACGCACGGCAGGAGGGAGACTATCCCTTAAGCTGTCATTGCTGCCCCCCTTCAACAGAGGGTCAGGATTTGTAGGGGAGATCAACTATTTGATAAGGGAGATAACAAGATCTGTTACCAACATTTTCTTTTTTCTGGGGGGGGCAGCATTACTGACAACCTGAGGGTACTTAATCATTGGGAACGCATCGTTTATCTGCTTGAGGTAGATACACATAGCCCTACATATAGCGCACAATAGCAAGTTGCCGTCCTGAATGATCAGGGACCCGTCGTATACCTGCTCTATGGTCAGTACTAGCAGCTCAGTCTACGCCGCACGACACTACCTTAACTGTACAGAATAATCTGGAACCCGTCGCATACTGGCTCTGTGGCTAGTACTAGGAGCTTCGTATCCCTTACGCTGTTAAAGCTGCCAACTTTGCCAAGTACCATGTCCCAATTTTGCGAAGCTTGCCTGGTGTTACAATGTCTCATGTTGGCAGAATTTAAGTAACAGCTTAAGGGATAGGCCGCACACCGGCAGGTTGGCAGTATTGAATAATCGGGGTCCCAGGTATGCCTTCTGTATGGTCAGTACCGCCAATTTCGCATCTGGCGCACGACGACAGGTTAGTTGGGGTTAGTGAACATGTATATCAATTATCTACACATGCTAACGGGAATCTGAAACGAATTAACCCTCAAAACAAAACGGGAAGAGACCAACTAGGCACCCTTGTAAGGGAGGAGAACCTTAGATTTAGTACTAATTCGCCACAAATGTTACATATATGTTTCCAGCAAACTATCCACTTGCATATGTGGTCCGGCACCTAGAATAAGGAGATTTACAAATAACAGCGTTGTATTTTTGTATTGATGCCAATGAAGAAAGGTATAGTGAACTGACTTGATTGATCATAGGAGTAGAAGCCCATATTTCTGCTAAAGACACATAGTACGGAGACTGTAATGGGGCTGAACAATATAAGAAATGACTCGATCCCAAACGACAAATTCAATAACTCGATATAGTATGACCAATAAGAAAACTGATCACTCATTTAATACTGCTCAAGTGAGAGCTTTACTACCTCGAGAATAAACCGAACCCGGAAAAAAGGCTTGTTAGCCTTTAACTATGCGGCCAAAGGTTCGTCCATGTAACTGTTTCAAATGCGCCTTTTGGGAGACGCTTTACGCTGATAAAGGCTTCTACTGTAATGTAGAGTCGAGCTGCGAAAAATGCTACGGCCCATGTTCCGACCAGAAGATATCGTACCGCAAGGCCTAAGGTTAGCTCTTCTCTAATGTTAAAGATATAAAGAGTAGCCGATGGAGTCTATTCGGTTTTAGAAAGTTCATTTGCTAGAGCAGAACAAGAGCCATTTGTATAACAGCGGTACTGTCGCCGTACCTCATGCGTTGCAAACCAATAATCCAGACTAAGCTTCCGAAGTACATGATGTAGCCCGAAACCCACCACCGGAGAAATACTGATACAACAGCGATTCTCCATAGCATTCTTTCCAGCGAGGTCGGAAAATCAGCATTCCATGTAGCAAAATGGATAGCTGTATAGATCGTAGAGAATATCGCATAGGGGCAGAAGTAGTCCACCTTCGTATCAAAGCTCTTCACAACGCCGTGGTATATTGGGCCTTCTAAATAGCGCTCGATGGAGGGTATTCCTCGGCTCTCGAGAACGCCATCCTTAAAATTTTTGAGCGGTGAAAATCTCGTACTGTGAAGCTCTGGTGTAACTGATGTAATTATTTGTAATAACTCTATGGTTGCTGCGCTTCTCCATTTCTTTTGACGCATACAAAAGGAATATCTCCCAGTAATATCGATAACAGTATGCTGGCCACGATTGGTAGAGCTAGTGGGCCAAGCGAACACCTCTCTCTTTGGCCCCTACAGTTGTGAGCGGAGCCTGGTGCCATTTGACCGTTCTCCGACGTCCTCGCTAAATCCACCAAGTATTCTCGGATTTCGCTATCAAAGTCAACACGGAGATTGCAAGTATAGTGTGATACGTCATCAAGGAGGACTATGTCGAAGCCAGAAAACCGTTGGAGATGCCACAGGAGTGCACAGATCCCCTCGTCCAAAGGTTTCGGAGAGATGAAGATAGGAGATCGAACGTTGTGTGGTTTCCTCCACCAAACGCCGTCCAACATAATAGCGCGCACAACATGAGCAACGACACATACCTCAAGAAGGGTAACCGGTAGTCCCTCAAGTGCTCGACAAAGAGTGTTTACCAAGGCCCACCCTGCCTAAAGACAAACCAAAATCTTTGAATTGAGTCAGCCTTGGTCTTATCCTTGAGATCTGTCCCAAAGGCCTGTATATCTTTGAGACCAAGCACTCCAGCTCTTATCGGTATGAAGAATGCCTCTGGACCGATCGTCAATCTTCCTTCAGTCCTATGAGCTTTTCCAGTCGGAGAGAATGTCCAGCCACTCATGGCGGTAAAGTATGCATCTTCCATCGAGAAGTCCAAATCACCCCCACATTCCGGCTTCAATACCAGATCGCACCATCCTCGTACCAATATGATTGCCGGTAGTAGTTGCGAGCCTAAGCTACCCCTCCAGAACCTAGGATAGCTCTCAAACCTCGCCAAGGGTGAAACAAGACGCGGGTATTACATTTGATCCGTTCGGCTTCCTTGAGGGCGACTCCACGGTGTCTTTGTTCTCCAGCGTCATCCTCGGAGGTCTTACGAACCCATTCTCCACTCATGCCATTTGAACCGCTACGGCAACCCAAATCCCTTCTTGCGCTCAGATCTTTGAGAATATTTTCACCGCGCTCAATACTCTCTCGAGCTCTTTTGGCTGCTGATATGATTGGCCTTGGAGGATTCTTTTGGAAGATCTCGTGGATTTCGGACAGAGTTAATATATTTTTACACTCCTTTGCCATATATGACAAGATCTCTTCCGCAGCAGCTAGCCTTATATCTGTATGAAGCTCCGATGCGTTCCGCCATTCTATCCAAGCAAATGTGAGTACAAACTCGGCGCAAAAAGGGCTAGTACCACAGATAACATCCACTGCTTTAACCATGTCATGAATGTGGGTTCCCATATCAGGTTTGGAGGTAGTGCTGTCCAAATGCAGAGTATAAGGGTGGATACAGAGCTTAACAGTAGTCCGGTGGTGCCTCGACCTTTTGGTTCGGCGGTGTATGCAGGCTCGAATTTGTCGGTAGCTGGGAGTGGAGATGCGGCGGACAACTGTGTCGTGTGCGTGATCAAGAGAAGTAAAATGCCCGCCAATGCGCACTCTGGAAATCTTGGACGCAAATAGATAAAACTTAGTACTTGCTAAGTTATCATTCATGTGTGATGTTTAGCTCACAGTAATGGCATCCCAAATGTCAATATGTGCAAATATCTCCGAAGATGGTGTTAGGGTGTTCGGTGGAGAAAAGCAAAGCGTCACTAGTTGAGAATTATATGCGTAGGGGAAATTGTAGAATTCAGATTGTTGTGCTAGTTTAGTCAATATAGTTATCGACGACTGTGAGGGAAAATTCTCTTAGTTGTAGCCCTGTTGATAATGGACGTTTATCTGAGGGGAAACGCTGGCTAGGCTAGATATTTACCGGGACCAAAGCCCTCATGAAGGTGGGGTAGAGGGCGTGTTATTCTTTGCACAGGTGCTTTGAACCTTATATTCACTGGTTGTGGATTGTGATCATCATCAATGGTTGGCCGATTAGCCGAAGCTATCAGGTCTAGACTAAACTGAGCCTTCTAGCTCAGTTCCAACTCTAACCAACATTTGGACCTTGCACATGCGTGCTCATCACAGCAATCTATCAGCTCTCTGTTACCCGATAAAGAGGCCGTGAGCTTGAACCATGACGTTGACACGAAAAATAGCCGCCAATCATATCAGGGCAGGCCGGTAAACATCACCCCCAGAAACCTAAACCGCCATCACAGTCTGAATTTGACTGACGATTCAGAGTCAAGAGCTGATGATTTATCTGTTTTGTTCAACCTGACGATACGGTCTCTCGGGATAAGTCAATTGACTAGATTTCCGCGCCTTCTCAATTAGCTTGAGACTTCGTATATGTTGGTATACGCTCCAATAGGTACAATCGAGTAGCGAATCTATTGCAGCCGCCTATTCGGAAACCACGTTAATCCCTCCAAAGAAGCAGACAGTGAGTATCATTCACCTATGTGAACGGCAGCTTAAGCATTATATTGTAGAGACGGTTTCCTAGTAGTGCATCTTCGGTCAACGGTGCGCTAGTGGGATTGGGGCGTGTCGACAATTTCCTTTTTCCCCGAAAGAGCGTGAATGAGAACTAGATGACGAACGCCTCCAGAGGATGAGCCGTAACTGGGAGCCTTTACACATATTTCCTAATTGGTTGGGTAGAAGGCCTAGAGAGGAGAAGAATCGTTATTCCTCTGCTTACCAATTCTTCATGTGCCCGTAAGCGGATGGGTGCAGTAATGTTGAGCATGTAATAACGGCGCTATTATCAATAATACGTGGACTGTGGGTTCATAGGGGAGATGGTGCGTCTAATAATCAAAGTAATGTTCGATCGATGCCGGTGACGGGGTTGAAAGAAGAAATGGCTAAATAGGCGGAAATGAGCTCAATAGCATGGGTTCACAGCTGGGGAATATTTGTAGGGTTCGACGGCATATACTCCCTATTTCCCAGCGCCCCTGGGCTGCGTCAGGTTGTGAAGCAGGACTTACGCTGGAAATCAGACGCAGTTTAGGCAGGAAACGACAGATATTGATCAGTTGTGACACCCAAGACACCAGGGGGATAGTCCTAAGGGGGGGAGGTGTGGCGGTTTTCCCTACGAGGGAGACTACGCGCACTATGTATGGTCTAGATCTCTTTATATAATGACCGAGTTAGTGTGGTCCACGAGGCATTCTCGCTCAAGGCCTCGCCTCGTGGTAGCTCAACGCAGGGAAGCCTACTAGGCGAGGACTCTCGAGGCAAGCCCTCCTGCTCGCCCCGAGTGGCTCCAGGCCTAGGTGATCATGCTATCATTGCATACATATAGAGTATGCGTATCTATATATATAATGACCTCAGGGCGGTTATCTTATCAGCACCTGGGTCTGTCTTGGGAGAACCATTCTATCAATGATACATATATGCCTTTGCCTTGAACACCTCGAGGCATAATATCCCGTTGCGGTCAGGTGATTGAGCAGGCCATGACATCTTTTGTAATCGCAGGCAGTCTGTGGCATCCTTGGCAACCTTAGCTCTATGAGAAGGAGCTCCATCCCCCATCAGAATACATAGTTTTACGGGTTACTTTAAATGGTTCTGTGTAGAAGGGACATAGAGCAAGTTTTCTGATGAGGTTAACATAGTCTTTGCCCTTGAGACCCCCACTAGGTAAAATAGGCATTGTCCGCTTATTGTGTAGTTGTATATTACGCTATATCATGATTGAACTCCTGTAACTCGTGAAGTAGGCAAGAGGCAGTCAGGTTTATCCTCTTCTCCGGGTGCTCTTGACATCCAGCAAGTGCCAGCATGCTCGCCCAACTTAAACGAGATTCATTTGCCCAAATTACCTCCCCCCAATCCTCCAAAGTCCAGTTTTTCCACTCCTTGCACCAATGCGTCCGTTTCAATGAATATATTTTCGAAAGGATTTTCCCTTAGCTCGCCGCCTGTTGAGTCCTCCTTGCTTGAGATATTTACGTCTTGTCTGCAAGATGTGTTGTTTTTATGCGGACTTTGGTGGTTGATCTTTTCATAAGGATCTCTAGCTTCATTCACTGGTGCCTCTTGCCAATGAAATACGATATCTCTTCTCCCTCTTGTTTAACCTCTCTGACCGTCCACTTCGAGGTGCAGTAACAGTATAAGGTGTAGGTGACCCAGCCTCTCTTTTATTTTTGTCCCACTTTACAATATTCCAGCCGGTGGCTCTCTTCAATCTCGTCTTCTCTATCCTTTCTATACGACTTAACCCGAACTCGTGCATTCTAATGGCTTGTGCTCGTTGAACTGGATTGGTTTCTATACCACGTTTCTGAGTCTTTGCCTTCAAATTCACTGCTGGATTTGGTCTTTGAGCAACCCTGTTGGAACTGTACTGATAGTACTGAAATTGATATTGATAAGCCGCAAGTTTGGGTACTGGAACCGGTACCAATAGAAGACGAGTTTGAGTACTGGAATGAAGAAGCGCTGGCTACTGCTACCAAGCAGAGCAAACACGCAAACAATGATATTGGGCCCGCAACTGAGACACCCAACATTGAATCCAACCGTGAATCCAACAACGTTCCATTAATTTTTACCAGCCGCTATACAAGCTACCCAGGAAGACATTCTACTGCACCACCTACGCGGATGGGTCTGATCTCGCCCCCGAGGGGCTACATTCCATCCCCAGTCCGACATGGGAGTGGAATCTCTGCGAAAAGTGGCCGAATCACGCGGTAAAGGAGATACACCTACAGAGTAAGGTCAATCGTACAACGCGGAAGCACCCAAAGAACAATCACTGCGAGGTTCGTGACAAGAGCTGTATGCGGGCAGGGTGGGAGGGTATTTGGCTGGTGTAGGCCATAAGGTGGCGCTGCCGAAGGTGGGACTAGAGAGGCAGTATCGGAAGGGAGTGGAGCTCGAGGGGCGGCGGTGGAGGAATTGACGCGGGAGGTGGCGGGTATTAGTGTTACGGAGGAGGAGGGAGAGGAGAAGGAGTGGTGGAGGTGACGGTTGAGGTTAAGCAGAGAGGGAGACACAGAGGGGAGCTGAAGGCTGTGAAGGAGGAGGAAGCGGGGGAGAAGGAGGAGAAGGAGAACCAGGTCGAGAAGGAAAAGGAAATGAAGAAGGGGGGGGGGGGGAGGAGCAGAGATAGAGACAGAGACAGATGGATAAAGAGAAAGGGGGAGAGAAAGATAGAGCGGAAAAACGAAAGGGATAACGAAAAACACTAGGAAAAGCAGGAGAGCACTGAACCATGGGACTGAAACGTCTGCCACGAGCCACTCCTCGATGTCCTACTAAGTTCCCACCGCTTGTGGCTTGTGGGACTGCAAGGGAACCATCACGTCCAGCAATCCAAGAACGGCAGCACCAGCACCAGCACCACCGATAGTCCTACCAACAGAATCAACCCCTACGAAACGCTCTTCTACGACGCTTGCAACAATCATCTTGCCCAGAAACACCTTAAGAAGGCCGCCGCAAAAGACGAAGCCGAAACCCCGCCAAACAACAGGCAAAAGGTACAAGCAGGCAGACGGAATGGCGGCGCACCGCCAGATCAAGAAGTACAAAGAGGTGGCCGCCGCCACCGAGAAACAGAAGGCTGCAGAAGAGAGGATTCAGGAGGCACTGACGAGGATGGGCAGCCCTGTCCCGCCGACAAAGACTCACCCCCTACCGCTACATGGGTGGGGCTGCAGCCGCCGGCTTACGTCACGCCGGAGCTGGTGCCTCTACTCCATACGGCGGGACAGGCAAGCTGGAACTCTGGGTGGGTGAAGGTCCTAAGGGAAAAGCCCCACTGCACGCTGTGTAAGCGGACTAGGCACGTTGAGGGGATAGAGGAGTATTTGGAATGGACAACGCATGAGAGCGATGTAAAGATGGCCAGGGAAGCGCCGATACGGGGGTGAAGGCCTGTTTACGGGGTACTTTGGAAAGGCTTGGGGTGTAGGGGGGGGGGGGCGTTAGATGGCGTTTTTTATTTGGTTTTGGTTCCCCATGCTTCCCTTTTCGACTCCCAGCGCTGGGTTAGTACGGTGTTGTTTCTGCAGGATATAAAGTATGGATATCAATTTGTTGGCCGGTGAACTACAATGACAGTCTTTGGGTGTTTTAGCGGGTGTCCATTGGGGCTAGATCTTGGAGCGTTTTTGTGTCTGTTTGGTTTCATTTTGTATCTCAGAAGCAGCATTCTTTTCACCTAGCTTTCGGCGGTCTTATTGTCATTTCGGGCAACAGTCAAGTGGAATAACCTCTTTTAGCATCATGGTGTTGTCCAGATGGGAAGGTATTGGGTATGGGGGCGTGGTAGATGGACACGTAGATTGTCACCCGCCAGGAGTTATAGCCAGGCTGTTGGCCACGGTTGGAGGAAAGCATGGTGCTGTGGTTTGTAACCCCAAGACTAAGTCGTTATATAGAGATAATCTTAATTTCTGAATTCTGGTCCTAGGTGTGGAATACCCGAAAATTTGAATAATCATAAAATACTGAAACTCGAACATAGTTCACGTACCCCCGGGTTCATCGTGGCCGCTGCCGCGGGGTTAAGTAAAGGTGTATGTATCTGTCTATATTGGCAGGCGAAAGATAGCCCACTCTTCTACCGAGATGTCTGTACATGCCATCCCAGATGGATTTCAGGGATGCAACTATAAATTAATAACAGTAATCATGGCGCTAGACTCTGGATTCTTCTGTCGGACGAAGGCCCACACAGAATGTCTAGGCTCAGGCTCCAGCTCTGGCTATTGCATCAAGTCGAGGAGGAACTGAAGAATAATTGTCTGTCCTCTTTCTCGGTGTAGAGTAATTTATATGCCTCCAGGGCGGTATGTATCCCCTTCCAAAAGGTAAGACGGCCGGCCATGACGTCCGCGAAGATATTCCTTGCCTGGACCGAGTGATATCCCATGACTACTTCAACATCATCACGTAAAAAAGCCTTCACAATGCAACCACGGCTGAACTGGATGGCCCTACGATTATGAAGGCTGATAATTTGAAGCGGCGGAGGGCTAGCTTTACGGAGCTGCTTTCTATAGCCCAAGGAAACCGCAAAAAGAGGGCAGAATCACCACTCAAACCTATGCCACTCGCATGCGGAATTGATTTTCCGGGGCCTAAAGGTCTCTCCGAACCCGAGTCTCAAAAAGCCCCCACAACTCGATCGGAAGAAGGATTGCCGGAATCTTGGAATATTGAGTTTATTACTACCTTACCCTGACCTTGGCGAACTCCATACAGCGCGCGCTAGCTACATGGAAAAACAAAACCAATTATCTCGATACCAATTGTTTCGTCTGACGCCAGATTCCCCCTCATTAACTGCTTGTGTCGGCCACGGCGTGCGGCTATTTCACGTGCTACTCCAAATAGAGCCTTCTAAAGTGCGGAAAACGTTTGGGGCCACAGAGTCTGTTGGTTCCGCCGAATGGGAATCAATACGGACCGGCATCTCTTAGCTCATGCAGGCCCCGAAATGGGTAATCTCGGGGTAGAAAATAGTCCTCCGCCCGACTCAGAGTGACGGTGACGGTGAACCGACCCAACCAATTCATATCCACCTAATAAACCTAGCTAATGAATAGTACCCAACTGTTAAATATTATATCTGTTTTACAGGTACAATTTATCATGGGATCAGCCAGAGATACTACACCTCCCATCCCAACACAAACTCACCCCATTCACGTATTTCCTTCCCCCCTATGCCAGAGAAACGCTGCCATTTTCCGTGTAATACCTCTTTGATTGGCCGCGGGCCGTTCTTAGATCAATCTACGTGCAATATCTACCGAAATCTGACGTCTTTAACAGAAGGTAAATCCCAAACCAGAAGATAACACTGCATAGCATTCCCTAACATGAGATCTACTACACCTCCAAGAGGCCGCCCTTGAAGCCAGCACTCTCCTCAGCCTGTTTCCCGGATATTCCAAAGGAATGCCGAGGCTCTGCCAACCCTAACCCACGATCGGCTGCCGGAAGACAACCTCCCAAAACCCGGCAGAATAGCCAATATGCAATATTACACCCCCTCACATAGTCTTTCCTCATCACTCTACTCTACGCAGATACGGCCAGCACAAGACCAACGGCAAAAGAATGAGCAGCTGGGCAGATGACGAGGTCTCGCGCACCTGGGCAGATGATGATTTTTCGCGCAGCTGGGCAGATGATGAGGTCTCGCGCACCTGGGGAGACGACGAGGTCTCGGGGACGTGGGGGGCGCCGGACGTGATGTGGCAGGTAGACTTGCCTCAGGTTAGAATATCTAATTCTCCAGATCCGAGAGGCCTGCCGTCGGGGGGGACGCCGACCCGGAGAGGACAGACAGCTTCATGGCGGGATAGAACTGCTAATGTGCTTACTGCGAGGAGCTCGCTGCCGGGGGGGCCAACGAACGTTGTATCGCCGACAGCCTCGCCCGTGTTGGCTCTTAGTGGGGTATCGGCGGGGGACCTGCCGCTAGGAGGCACGCCAAACGTGTCATCGCAGACAATCTCGGCCCCGGGTAGAGCTCCTAATGTGTTGCCTGCAAGAGGCTCACCCCGAGGAAGGACTTTGGGGGTGGTGCCGCGGGGAGACTCGCTCGTGATGCCGGCAGACCCGCCGCGGGAGAGGCCGCCAATCAACTTCGGCGATGCCCAATCCCCCTGTACCCGCGCCCTGCCCGCACCCTCCTCCGTCCAGGCCAGCACCCCCCTCTCCGATGGGGGCCAGCTACAACCACCTACCCCGTCCCCCACCGCTCAAGCCGCGGGGACGCAGAACCTGGACGAGGCCATGGCGCTACTGAAACTGTCCATGAGTCCTGACATGGAGCAGGAAGGTGATGGCCGGCAGCAGCTAGTAGCACTGGCTGTCGAGGTGCTGAAACGGGGGCGGGGGAGGAGGGAGGAGGTGGGGACACTGCGGGCGGTGGAGAGCGAGGTGGGGGGGTACTGTCTTATATGCTGCGAGGAGCGCGCGGATACGGTGTTAATGCCATGCGGGCATTTGGTATTGTGTGTGGTAAGTATTCCTCCTGTTGTTCTTCGATACTGGAGGTCGGGGGGGGTGATTATTCCTGACCGGGTGTAGTCGTGCTGTGATAGAATGGAGATTAAGGGGCGTGGAGCGAGGGGAAGGCGGGAGGTGCCATGTCCGATCTGTAGGACGGTAGTGGAGGACCGGGTATGTGCCCTGTGCTTGTATCTGAGATTTGTTTTTTCGAGTGACCGAGTTGATAAGGTGGTTCGGAGGCTTAGGTCAAGATATTCCGGGGGTAGGTGGTGTCGATAAATGGCAGGTTTGGAGGAGGTGGTTTGGATGGTATTTTCACTGGATATATTGTGGTTATAAGGGGGAGGAATCTTGTATGGGGGTTGTGTAATTGTGTTTGTATATAGTACCGAAAATAATCAATATGAAGTATTCCCTACATGATGAGAACAAACACTGAAACTCTGTAATCCTTTTCCATAGAATACCTCGGCTTTGATCAATGGGCTCCTGGGCCAGGCCCTATGAAAGACTGTTTGGGCTGCGCCCGGCATAGAGTGATTTTTTTGCCCGGGCAAAAGAAGAAATTATTAGGCATCTAAAGTAGCGGGTAAACCTGCCCATCCGATGTTACCTCCCGTAATAGGTGGATTCTGCAACCTCCGTTAGCTACTGTTGACCTGGGTGGGGATGCTTCCTGGGCCTTGGAAATTGGATTTCTGCAGTTCAGGGATCGCTATTGTGCCTAGAAGTCGAAGTTAAGCGCCGAGACTATGCCGAGATATCAAAATCTGATATGCGGGGAAGTAACAAAAAAGTACTAAAACGCAAAATACCCAACAGCTGCGGCAATGGGTTCTACTATTATTCTTTCTCACTGCAGAGAGGAAGAAAGAAGGATACACCTGAGTAGGAAAAGGTCGTCCAAGAGCATATATGTAAAGGGATATCTCGAAGAATGTCACTTGAGATAAGGCTTTTGCTAAGCAATAGTTCTGTAGCGTTTAAACTTGTAATATTGTAGACCGGATTCCGTTCGCTTGAGAGGATGATGATTCCCCTAAGACTCCGGGAATCCTACTAGCTATTTATACATAAAATATCTCCCTAATCCCGCTAATCCTCCAATAGCAAAACCCCCGCAATGCCTCCGCTACGTCTGCTTCCTACGGGTGGGTAGAGAATTCTCGCCTATGGCGCGATCGCGTTGCCGAGCTTGTAATCAACCCCGCTTTCCTTAACTCACGCCACCCGATCCTAAGACCATCGCACAGTGATAATACCATTATCCGACTTAGCAGTAGGCGCGCCAAGCAATCCTGTAACACTACTCCCCCTTCCTAGCCGTCGTCCTCGACCGTTAAACCCTTCCAATGGTAAAAACCCCTATGGGGAAAAGCCATGGCGAGGGAAGGTATCGAGACTATGACTTCATCAACCGCCGATGCTTCTGAGCTCGTCGGGACGTGGATGCCGAGGCTACTAAGCCTTGGCTCCGAGTGTGAGGGCGGTTATGAATTGTTGGTTTGGCTCTCTCATCCAGTAATGCCTCTTGGGGTTCTGGGGTTGCCAACCGCCTGTGTTTCTGCTTCCTCGCGCCCGGCCTCGACAGTGACGCAGGAGCATCTCGCGAACACGCCGCGAATCTTCCAGTCTGCTGGTAGGCAAGTCGACAGGCTCGATTGCCGACTGCTAAGCACTTCGGCCCAGTGAATTTGTCTGACCACTTGTTATAACCACCGAGATTTCTAGTGTCTAGTAGGACCTTCTGCCCAGGCTCGAATTGTTGTGCTGCGGGGCCCGGTCGTGACGCCATTTTATCGTACGTCTTCTGTAGGGTGTCCCTAGCTAGCTCGTGGGCGGCAAGGATCTCGTCTAGGTGGTTACTCCCTTGAGTGTCTAGTTGTTCAATTTCCATATCCGTAGGCCAGTCTGTGCGAGGGTGGAACCCATAATTGCAGTAGAAAGGTGACTGCCCGATGGAGGAATGTTTCGCGTTGTTGTAGGCGTATTCGCAGATAGGAAGGAGATCTCTCCACTTCTTACCCGTTCCTGCCGTAAACGCTCGTAGGTAGGACTCCATATGCTGGTTTGTCCTTTCCGTCTGACCATCTGTCTGGGGGTGGAACGAGGTTGAGAGTCTTCTACGAATCCCTAATCGCTCCGTGATTGCCGTCCAGAAGGCTGATACGAACTGTGTTCCTCGGTCCGATACTATTGATCGCGGGAGTCCGTGAAAGCGCCAGATGTCCATCAGCAAACTACTATTTGTGTATGGAGTCTCCCAGCAGTCTCCTGGGTCTCCTGAGAGTCTCCTGAGACTCCTGGATATTTTTTGAGTCTCCTGAGGCTCAGGAGACATCAGGAGACAAATGAAGTCTTGCTGATGTCTTTGACAAATGCTTGTGCGGTTTGCTCCGCGTTGATTCCTGTCATTGGTATAAAGTGCGCCATTTTACTGAAGCGGTCCACTACTACCATGACGTTACGGAAGCTTGACCTCTCCTTGGGTAACTCTACTACAAAGTCCATGGAGATGTCTACCCAGGGGGTCGTGGCTAACTCTAGGGGCTGTGGAAGAGAGAGGTGTCGGCGGCGTTGTTTAGCTCTTTGGCATACGTCGCACGTGCTGACATACTTGGCTACATCAGTGGTCATTCCTGGCCACCAGTAGTTTCGGTCAATCAATTCCAAGGTTTTATCCCTGCCTAGATGCCCTGCCGTGGGTCGGTCGTGATGGTCTTCTATAACCTGCTTGACTGCGTGCCCAGGCACTACCCAGCGCCCTTCATGAGTCGCTGTATTCTGATCAGGATCCCACTCTATTGCAGCTTCCCTCGAGATAGTCTGCCGGGTCCAGCTGTCCTCCGGATCTTCGTTTTCAGGAAGTTCATCCGGAACTATCCTACGAGTCCATTGGCCCTCTTCCCCATACCAGTTCTGCAGCGCCGATGGCAGGCCTACTCCTGGCAGGTGTACCCACTGATCCAGTAAACGCATTTCCGAAAAGACGTTGCAGAGAATTTCTTCATGAGGTTCTATTCTCGCTTGTGTCCTTCTTGCAAAATGTTGAGGGAGGAGGTTGTTTTCCGCAAAATGTTCGGCTGAGAGGAGCAATTTTACAGGCTGCTCTCGAACTACTCCCCCTTCCAGCGCGTACTCTGGACGCCTGGTCAGCGCATCTGGCTTCCCGTTCTTATCGCCGGGTCGGAAATGGATCTTGAAGTGAAAAGGTGCTATCTTTTCAGCCCATCTGGCCTGTCTTCTTGACAGCTTCTTGGTGGTGGTGAAGTACTGAAGGTTTTGGTGATCAGAATAGATCTGGATAGGTATGTCCGTACCTTCCAGCCAATGTCTCCAAGTCAAGATGCTGGAACGATTGCGAAGATCTCCTTATCGTAGATCTCGTAGCTTGACTTCGCCCGTTGAACTGCGAGCCGATAAGCCACCGGATGCAACTTATCATCTTCGAACACCTGTGACAGGACCGCGGCCTCTGCCCAGTCGCTGGCATCTGTTTCTAGCACGCACGATGTTCATAGTGTCGGAGGATAGAGCGGTGGTGAATCTCTTCGAGTTCCAAAAAGATCCTGCTGCTCCCGACCCCATTTCCATACAGCATCTTTCTTCAGGAGATCAGTCATGGGCTTGCTGAATACCCATGATGAACCGTCTCAAGAATAAACCTGCGAAGATTCAAGTTCCTTCACCTTCGCGAATCCAGCCATTCGGTGATAGCCTTCACCTTCTCAGGTGAGACTTGGGTACCGCTACCTGATAACTTGAATCCTAGGAATTCTATCTCCGTTTGGAACCAAGCCAGTCTTTTCAGGTTGCCGATAGTGGTTTTGTCGTAGGCCCAAAGACTTCACGCAAGCCTTCACGCTCTTCTCTTGTCTTGCAATATATCAGGCTATCATCCAAGTAACCCTCTAGACCTTTATCTAACATGTCTTTGAATCTGGTATTGACCATTGCCTGGAATGTTGTTGACGGCGTTCAAGCCGCATAACTCTATATTCTGGCCGTATTTGGTCCGGAAAGCTGTCTTCCACTCTTCTCCCTCTGCGATCCTTACTAGGTTGTAACCGTTCTTGAGATCTATTTTGGTGAAGAAGAGAGCTCCTTTCGTCGAGTCTGCCAACTCTGTCATGAGTGGTAGCGGGTATCGGTTCTTGACTGTAACGGCATTTAATCCGCGGTAGTCGACGCATAACCTGAGAGACCCGTCTGATTTGGGGACGAAGAGGATGGGTGCCGCTGCTGGGCTGGAAGATGGGACAATTTTACCTGTCGCTAACATTTCGTCCAGGTATTCCCTCAACGCTTTCTGTTCCGGAGGTGACAACGCGTAGATTGACCCACGGAGGCTGGTTGGCTTCCGGCCCAAGAGAGAATCTTACGATCCCACTCACTATGTTCCGGCAGACGGCTGGCTCCTTCAGCGGAGAACACATCTGCGTAGCCTTGAACGCTCGATAAAGACTAGCGGTAGTCTCGCTTCCGACTTTCGCGCCTGCGTAGCGCTGATTCAATAGACAGTTCGGGTTCGGGCATGTGTCGCAGTAATCTGACGACCTTTTCTTGCCATTCTTCCTCGTACATGTCTTGATCAGTCATCATACATCCCTTAATCTGGCATTGGATACTATCAAAGGTAACCTTATTCTGGCCCCAATGGATCCTAGGTTGATGCTCTGTGAGCCATCGGTGAGGTATAACGAGGTCTTCTCCGGCAAAGGTACCTATTTCACAGGTGACTAACCTGTCGAGGTGGCTACCGATGCGGAGTGTGAGAGGTTGGGTGATGTGAGTTCCGGAGTGTGGCATGCGTGAGCCATCAGCTTGTTTGATGAGGAGAGTTGTAGGTCGAGTTTGGATTGGGATGTCGGCTTTCTTAACACAGTCCCAGGACATTATCCATGTCTCGGTACCTCTATCCAGTAATGCTTGAACAGTGTGGGTAAAGTGTTTCTTGGTGTTAGGGTTGATCCAGGAGATTTCCATCTCGAGGCGGGTTTCTTGGGTGGTGGTAGTCATTGTAGTAGACTTGGTTGTTGTGGAGGTAAGAGAGGATGGTTGATGTCCTTCTTCTCGGGCGGATATGACCTCTTATATAGCTAAGTGCGGGGTAGCTCAGACGTGCCCTGTCCAAGAATACCTTGCCCTAATCACGAGTTCTTACTTTGCATTGGCAGTCTCTCCACAGGGTCGTGGCAGACAATGGTGGGCAGTGCCTCTTCCATCCGCATATCTGTGTGGCCCCTCTGATTTCCGAACTACTAGTGACTCTGGTCTGGGTTTCTGGCGGAGGCCTTTTGCTTCCTTGCATCATAGTTTTTATAAAGAGACTTTTTATTCCGTAAAATAATTTTCACACAACTTTGTATAAAGAAATGAGTAACAATTTCAATCTTCCCCAAGTGCCGTAATTCTAGCCCTGAATGCTTCTCCTGAAGTTCCTAGTTTCTGTCTTTTTTCACTCCCCTCTTCCGGATCCTTTCTCCCGGAGGATTTTTTCCTCTTTTTTCCCTCACTTGACCGTTCCGTTCCACCTGTTGTTCTCACCTTATAGGTCGAGTAACAATCCTTCGTCCAGTGACCTTCCCTACCACACCGGAGACATTTATTCTCCTTAGTCCATTGGTCTTTTTCGGCTTGTGTAGCTCCGAGACTGCCGGTAGCTGGTTTGGGCTTGTGCGGTGACTCCTCGCGTTCTCTTTTCTGAGGGCGGGGTCTAGCTGGGGATTCCCTTCGTTCCTTTTTATGGGGACGGGGTGGTCGTCGACGGCTGGGTGCTTGAGTGTCGTGAGGTTTCGCCGGTTCTTTTCCTCGCAAGATTTCTTTGCGGGTTTTGACTTCAGCGTCTTTTCTTCCCACTTTTCTTACCCAGGCTAACCAATCTGCGAAATCAGATGGTTCTTCAATTGCGGCAGATAGTCTATGTTCCAACGAGGAGTTTATTCCTGTGAGGATCATGGATTTCATGACGATTGGTCCAACTCGAGCATCCCATTCCAGATTCTGCATCTCATTGATGTAATCATCAATGGGGCCAGTTTGACGGAGTCTATCCATCTTCTGCTTGGCCTGTTCTTGGCTGGTGCGGTTTCCGTACTGGATGAGGAGTTCTTTCTTGAAACGTTCCCAAGTACCGAGCTTAGCGTTTCTGCTTAGCCTTTCCTTAAAGTTCTTGTAAAGCTGGCGTAAACTCGAGGATCAGGAGGATTCGAGTCTTATCATCCCATGTGACTCGAGGCTGTAGGTCCATCAGGATTTCCATCTTGGAGATCCATTCTCGGACATCTTCCTTCACTTCGCCGGAAAAAGGGATCTTAGCCTGTTTAGGAGTTTCTCCCTTGCGATGGCTTCTTGGCTCCGGTGACTGCGTTTCTGCTCGTCGGTGGTGCCGGTTCTTTTTCCTTCTGCGTTTGTCTTCCTCGGAGGAGCTGGATGAGTCCGATGAATCGGGACTACTGTCTCTCCGGTACCTTCTTCTCCCTCTTCCTCCACCATTTCCGCCTCCCTTTCCCGCCGCCTCCTCACCACTTATAGGCTCCTCCTCCCTCCTATGTTTACCATAGGATCTTCTGGGTGGTGGAGATGGCTCTTTACGGCTCTTTCCTTTATTTCTTGGTGGTGAGGGGGGTGGTGCTCTTCCTTCTCCTGCCGAATCACTTACTGATTCTACTCGGGGTTGCTTTCCTTTTCCCTTGAAGACGTTTAGGGCTTCCTTCAACATCTTTTCTAGTTCTGGTCTTATTTGGGCGGGGATGGGGGTCGGTGCTCTCGGTGGTACTGCTTTAGCCGCCGAGATCGTAGCGCTGACCGTTTCCGGAACTTCTAGGGACTGTTGCCCTTGGATGAAGTTCACTAGCGCGGTGGTCCTAGCCTTTTCTTGCTCGACCTCCAATGCTAGTTGCCTGAACCTCTCGATCTCTATTCGCTGATGCAGGTATAGATTGGAACTGGTCCAGGGAACTGAGGCGGTAGCTAGCTGCCTTGTTGTCCTTCTACCTGTCGAATTTCGTAACTCTCCACCAATTGTTGCCATGGATGACGCGTGTTGTTGCCGCTGGCTTACTTGCGGTAAGCGCTGGCGGCGAGGCCGTGAAGATCCCGGAGGACTACCTCTGTGCGAGGGGCTCGAGGAGTTTCTTCCTCGTGGTAAGGTTCTTCGATTGACGAGGTGCTCACGTAGCTGGTATCGCTCATACCCCCATCCGAACCATAGTGCCTCGCTGTAATAGCGGGCTGCAGTTGGGGTTTGAAGGTCGGTCCATGCTGGCGGAGCTGCGAGTCATCCTCTTGGGGTCTCGCTTCCGGATCTTCTTGGGGGCTCTCGTTTTCGGTTTCCAAAGCTCTGAGGCCGGGGTATCCCTGGCTCTGCTGGCGATGGTTGGGTGGCTCTGGGCGATGGCGGTGTCTTTGTCTCGTAGGATAATGGACTCTTCCATGGGGGTGTCTTCCGGCGCTCGTAACGCTAGTGGGAGAGACATCCTTGAAGAATTCGATTGGGAGGTCAGGGGTGGTGCACTGTGAGGTAGAGAGAAACCAGTGCAGAGTGGCGTGAGAGTTTTGGCGAAGCGTGACGAGGATAGAGGGGGCGGAGTTTGGTTCAAGGATTTCTTTGAAGGTGGCGATAGTGCGTGCTTCGGAGAAGAAGCCTTGGTGTTGGAGGTAGCCGCAGTAGAGATGCTCTGCGCTGCCTTTTGGAACGAGGAAGGAGGTTTGACAGTTGCATCAGCAAACTACTACTTGTGTTTGCAGTCTCCCAACTCTCTCCCAGGTCTCCTGAGAGCCTCCTGAGACTCCTGGATATTTTTTGAGTCTCCTGAGGCTCAGGAGATATCAGGAGACAAATGAAGTCTTGCTGATGTGAAGCGAGGATGCATATACCGACTTCTTGATCACTATCTTCTTCTTTTCTCTTAACCGAGTGCCCGTGTACTATCCGTACCTAGCAATCGCACAAGGTTATTTGATAAGCGAAGTGTTGTCTTGAAGCGGTGGTCTGCTCGTAAATGCGAGTGGATAAGGCACAATATAGTGTAAAGGGATATCTCGAAGAGTGTCACTTGAGATAAGGCTTTTGCTAAGCAATAGTTCTGTAGCGTTTAAACTTGTAATATTGTAGACCGGATTCCGTTCGCTTGAGAGGATGATGATTCCCTAAGACTCGGGAATCCTACTATTTTATACATAAAATATCTCCTAATCCCGCTAATCCTCCAATAGAAAACCATGATGCCGTCGCTGCCATCCAGGTTTCCTACGAGGTGGGGTAGAGAATTCTCTGCCTATGGCGTGATCGTGGTTGCCGAGTTGTAACCGAACCCCGCTTTCCTTAACCTACGTCACCCGATCCTTGGCACCATCGTACTAGGATAATACCATTATCCGACTAGTAGTCTAGGCGCCAAGCAATCCTGTAACAATATATATACCGCTATAGGGCTCCACGTCTGGATTTTACTGCCATACTCAGATTGGAATTTACACTTAAGTATTTGAATGAGGAAAGTTGTATTGAGCTTGTTTGATATGTACACGCATTAAGATTTTAGTATTAAGCTTATAAGACTAGCCTTTCACTCGCGGACATATGCCTTTTCCTCCCTCACCCGGTTTAGACCAAATAGAGGATAGATACCACGATTCCTGCCCCCAAAAACCACTCACTGTCTCCTTCTCTTTTGGCTTCCATTCCCGAACCGCTATTAAAAGAATATATATCTTTTTTTTTTGGGAGCTGGAGGGAGGAGGGTAACTGCATGTATGCACATACAATACCCTTTTGATAGTTCCCGGTCGTGATATTCAATGATTTTGTGCATCCAATCAGACGCTTTAGTCCCAAATTGAAACGGGGCCACAGACTCAATATGCAATGCGTTTCTACGATATCCTTCAGCTGTTGATCGGTTGGGAGGTGTTCATAATGTATGGGGATCTTTAGTTGGTAGTATGCGTGCTATCTATCGACCTACGGAGAATCAACATCTATACTACTCAGGGTATAGGGAGTGTCATGCAAAGGATTTATAGGCAGTTGTGACACCGGATGGTTGAATCTCTGTCGGGCAATTGGCCTGAGCATCGAGGTGATTGGGGAATGTATCTGGAGTCATGCCCCGAGCAGAGACTTAGACAGTTGCATGAAGTCATATGCACATGCAACAATATCTCTATAGCGATACAGCATATAATCCTACGTAAGATAGGATTTCAGCTCTTAATCCTGTTCCAGAGTACCATTAGATCCAGCACTCAAAGACAGCAATAAAAAATGGATCTCCCCAAGCAAGACACCCTCTCCCCAAACACAGCATACCCAAAGCCCTGTCTGAGTGCCTCGACGCGCTTCCGGGTGCATCCCGCGCCTCCAGAATGTGACAGGTCATACTTGGCTCGTTTGAAGCGGCGAGGCGACTACTCGCAACCCCACAACGTTTCTGAACACAGCCGCTATTACATGCCATAAAAATATGGAGCGGCGAATGTGTCAAAGGTAATTTTACCAACGGTAGTAGTAAATCATTTTACCACCGGTGATGAAAATAATATCATGATTTACACCTATATCGTTACTTTTTATGGTAAAAGCACAGACATTTCGGCCGAAAGGGGCTATAATGCCAAAATATGAGCTCTATTGTCCACCGGTGGGGAATTTCACCATTGGTGGTAGGCACTTCACCACCGGTGGGAAACCTTCATAAGTGTTTGTAATAAGGATAGCGTAGCATGAAGGCTGAAATTTAGCTTTTATACTGGAAGAACTGAAATCCAGTGCCTATACCACCGGTGGTAAAATAATTCACCGACGTTGGTGAGATTATTTTGACACATTTACCGCACCATCCTCTGACACGTTTACCGCACCATAGAAAACAACTAGAGTATAAGATTTGATAGGTTGGAATAATTATAGAATAAGCAATGAACAATATTCCCCATTTCCCGAACACAGCCACTATTGCATGCCACACAAGAACTCACTGAGCCACATTTCTATATTGTATGTATGTAACGTAATAGATAATATCACGTCTACTAGCAACCTCAAGTATAAACTCTTCTGCTTTCGACTAATTCAATATCCTAACCCTTTTATTGTCCTCCTTCCCCTCTTTCTCTCCCCCTCTCCCCCTCTCACTCCCTTCTCCCCTCCCTCATCTTCGTTCCTTCCCTATACGATACTATCTTTATTATTTCACTACACAAGAAGACACCTATTCTGTAAGGCTACCAATATGGTGCTGTGAGGCCTCCATTTTATTTTTGTCATGGGAAATTATTAGATAGTTCGTACTGCAGAAAACTTGGCTGCATGATTTTCGCTTTCACCGGATCCTCGCCCCCGTGAAGACCTGAGTGTATAAATAGGGCCCCGAGCCCTAACCTGATACACCCGCATATGCTTCGTATCCAACAAGCAAAAAAATTGACCTACATACGCATCAGCTACCAAGACCACACCTAAACCCGCAACTGCAAGCGGGGTTCTCTACCCAGGTTTTAACATTGGCCAATCACAGGTGTTCGTTTATTTAGGTACTTTTAGCTATCATAGAGCGTCCATTTATTTTCCCCGCTTCCCCCGGCTTTTCATATACATATATATCTCTATACTAAAGTACACATCTTGTTCTTATGATATGCTAGTCTTGGCTCAGTATCTCCTTACACTATGGCTGTCAATCTCAACCGCTGGGGCCGGTGGCCTGCGATCCACCTCAAAAATCGAATTCCCATGAAGCTCAACCAACGAGTTCCCATGAACTTCAACCGCCCCCGTTTTTGGTCGGGGAACCCCCGGCAGCACCGTCCCATTCAGCTCCGCACTCATCTCCTCCCCACCTCCATGCATGGCGGTCCCCTGTCCCCACCCCCATCCCCTCCCCCGCCTGACCATAATGATCGCTATCACCACAAACACGAGCACTGCCACGACCCCCAGGACGATGCCCGCCACCGCGCCACCACCCAGTCCTCCGTCACTCTGCGGCGACGATGTCTGCACAATGACGACCGTCTGCACGCTGGTCGACGGCGTAGATAACCCCGGCCCGAGTGCCGGTGTGGTCATCGTGACAGCGTACAACGCATCCACGGAGGCATAATACGAGGACGTGCCCGAGTTTGCCGCACACAGGTCCCGCGTCAGTGTCCGTGTGCCAGTGACGAAGTAGTCCGTCGCGCAGGAGGGCCTATACACATCCGTGCTTTGGGGGGCAGGGTCAACATCTGATGCCACTCCAAGGCTGGGTTCAGGGGGTACCAGTAGAAGCATTCACTGCCGTCGGGACAGCTGGCGGCGGAGAGGTATGCTTCGTAGTCCATGCACTTTGCCTGGCGGGTGGGCGTGGCGGCGCGGGAGGTGGATCTGTGCGCCTCTGTCAGCTAGACTCGGGGCATGCGGCTCCTGGAGAGGCTGACCCATAACACCCGACGACGCTGGAGACGGTGTAGCAGGCGGCTCCGACGCCAGTACATCCCCCTGGTCGCCAGCCCCAATGTCAGTGGTGTATGTCTCTGGAGCCACTGCGAGACAGCGGGGAGAGGCAGGGTTGACACGTACAGTAGAAGTAATTGCCGCCCACGCAGCATTCCCCGGCGGAGATGCAGGTGTAGCCGCACTTGATCTCGCTGTCGGAGCAGATCATGGAGGTCGTCGGCTCAGCAGTGGATAACGTTGAGGAACTCGGGGGGTATGTACAGTACAGTATCGTTGAGCTTTCAAATCCAGAGAGATGGACGGCGGTCTGTTATTGGCATTGTAACCTCTATATACTTCTATAACCAATTAAGGGGGGGTAGGGGTTAGCCTCTCGCTCCTTTCTCTTGTTCTGGAGCTGGAGTGTGTGAATGGATATTGGCATCTCGGCTATGCTACACATCACCCTCTACATTCCCGGACTGACCTGGGTGTGTATATAGCAAGAGGTACTCTTAAATTATTAGAAACAGGGTGTATCTAGCTGGTTGGGCCAATAGGACTCTATCTCTACAATCACAGCCATGTCATGCAGAGCCAATCCAGCAGGTTGTCCGCTCCGCGCGCCGCATGCGCGCAGCCGCCCTCTCACTGGACGCGATATCAAGCTTAGCGCCTCGGTAATGGCAGTTCATTCAGGCCGCCAGCCAAGTCCGTTGGGAGGGTCCAGGTGGTACTCTATCGCTGGTGAGCGTACCCCCAATATGGTCAACAACGAGAAAGCGGCACTGAGAGGCTGAGAGGCTCGGAGAGGGACGAGTAGTAGGTCACCATGGAAGGATAAAGGTTCAAGCAGACGACTACAGGTATGTTCCTATTCAACTGCTGGAAGTTTGATACGGAAGAAGTTATATATACACCTCGCTCCAGAGTCAATATATAGTCACAAAACCCCTATACACGCAATTATCCCTCATGAACTCATTCGTCCATTTGATACTTTCTTTTCATTCTTCCCTAGCTGCTCTCTGCCTTTTTTCATTTTGCTATCCCTCACAAGGTTGGGTAAATCTTGATTATCCGGTATAGTGAGGTGTAGGTGTGTATCGACCTTATATACCAAAGCAAATATGTGCGACGAGAAAGAACATAAGCAAGCAGAGCTAGAACTGAACTTGTCTTTTTGAGTGAACCCAATCTGGAGGTTATCATTTATGCTACAGGTCTCGATAATTTCCGATTAAACTTTCCGTTCACAGAGCATACAACCAAAGTTTTCAATAATGATTATACCTTCTATGAAGGTAAGCTCCCTATTAGAGTACTGAACTTCGATTCCGGGCGTACTCTTATCGAGAGCCTTTGCTGTATACCGAAGTATTTGTTAGAAAAAATGGTAATATTTCGGAAATATAATGATGAAGAAATATAAGGAGGGGTAGGTAATTAGTAACTTGTACATCTACAAGCGGTCATCGCTTGTTCTTAAAAGGAGTCATCGAAGGCGTCTACCTCACCTTCTCTTGCAGCCGATTAGGTTCCGGGGTCACTATGGAAAAGGCCTCTTGCGCGTCGTATGATAATATCATCGAGTGTCTCGAAAATGAGTGCATTATGTGCCCAGATTGCCCGTATCGATTGCCCAACTGTCAGCCTGCGAGTACGGATATAACGCGGGTGAAGGAGCAGAAATGGGCTCCTGGTACGTGCATATCTAACAGAAGCTCGGAGACCTCTGCGAGAGGAACATTGGCGCAACTGCTAAATCCACGCCCAGTAGTCTCTACTAAGATCAATCTGTCCCTCGTCATTGATGCTGTTGGTTAGACTGTTTCCAAGACTGGGGAACTGTAGACTCGAAAGTAAAAGCCGAGATAAAATTGATCTTCTCCCACTCGCAGCGAGGGCATATAGCCAAGCTCGCGAACCCTATCTGTGCCACTGATCACAAGAGGAGCTCGAGGCCTGCAAGGCCTAGGGGCTTGAAGGATCCACGCACCTGTAGGTCGCTCCAGAGTGTTATACAGATATGGGCTATCATGAACAGTGCAGGGCTGATGTTAACAGCTGTGGAGATATGGTATGGCAGGTAAGCACTGACAAGGAAGATAATTGTATCCCACCGTCAACTTTGGAGGCCATGTAAGATTTAACATTGAATGAAGCTGAGAAATTGATATCTTTTGAGATGTTTGGAGGGACAAATGATCTTCTGAACCACCGTCGAGCGATTCTCTTCTCATTAGGTGAATGATTTGTGGATAGTGTACTGGTTTAACCACGAATGCAGTTCACCCAGGAACATTCCGCCAGTGAACCCTTTACTCAGGGGCCTGTTCATTATATCGGAAGTATTTGCTAAACACCAGTCCAGTCAGAAATATTTCTCAAATTGGGCCAGGCACAACTGCGAAAAAGCAGTGTTTTTATTCCGCATAGCAGGTCAAAGGTTCCTAAAATTGCCTTTATAGAAAGATTCCAAGTTCATCAACGAAACCGACGATCACCGATGATCACTTCCTGGGTGTGCTATAATAAATCGGCTGACAGCAAGTAGGCTAATCGGTTAGTAGAGGTTATTCGTAGGTTGCTCTTCACCTCAAGGGCTACTTTGTCACTTTAAGTTACACTCATAGAGGAGCAGCAGCAGTGGAAGGTGATGTGTTCCTTGTAGCAGGGATAGTGTTGTCAACTTAAATAGCAGGTCGTTCCCGAGTGAACTGCGTGCATCATTAAACTAGAACATTCTATATGGATCATGGTCATCTAATTCACGAAGTTAGGGTATGAAATTGGGTTTGAAGGAAAAATAGTATGAAAAAACTATCAAAGCGGCTTAGTACATTTGACTATGGAGCAAACAGGTCGATCGCAGACTCAGAATCAGAATCAGTTGGCAGGTCTAGAGCGCACTTATGGTACTCCTAACTTCATTATCCAAAGTTCTACATGGGCCGGCAATAAGACCTAAGGACTTGTAAAGCAAAGAACGGAGGATAGAGCTATGAAAATAGAAAATAAGTATTTGTCCTGATAGATCATCTGGCTATCACTACCCCACCGGCCCCACCTTCATCCTTCACCTTCAATGGAATCTGCCCTAAAGCCTGAGATATGAAGCCCAAGCAACTCACAAAACGACGAAAGATAATGAAAACGGAGGTGATGCTCAAAGGCATGGTTCTTGCAAATACCAATCTCACGCCCTCGACGACAAAAATTCCGAACACGAATACACAAGAAATCACAACTTGTAGCCCCATCCTCCAGTTATCACTCGATAGGCATTCAAAACAAGTAAACAACTCACAAAACATCTCTACAGAAATGACAATTCAAAAAATGAAACAAATCAACGATAGCTGAACTATGGCCTTCCCTTCCACAAAATATCCCTGATCCCTCGACATCATACAAGCCTTATTCACCGCTTAGAGGAGATTTGTGAGAATGAATACATACAAAAACGTAGTTATAACTCACCTTCGGGAGTTTTGATTAGATCTAACAACAATTGTTGCCCCCTCGCCCCGATTCCTCACCTTGCGTTTCAGCTCCTCAGCTTCTTCGGACGTTGCTACTCTCATAGGCACCCGCGTTCCAGGCAATGAAAGGGCTCTAAAGATGTGAAGACGACGATTATCCAGCGTGATCCAGCCATGGTCAACGAATTCCACCACACGAATGGGCTCATATGTAGCAAGAATTGCACTCTGCTGTTCCTTGGTCAGGCTTCTGAGCGCGTTGATTGCTATTTGGATGTCTTCGCCATCGCCAAACGAGTCCGAGATTGAGTCTTGCGACCAACCAACTATGCCCACCGGCAAGCAGATCTCACGATTCGGCATAGATGCGGGAGTTTGGGCCTGTCCTATAATGTACATATTATCTCTGGGGCCGTTTGAAGACGTCGGTTTCTTATGATATCCTCACTTGCGCTGTTGATGATTTCGTGTTATCAGGATGTCCCACTTAGAGCTCTTTGAACGGTTGGCGTTCTTTAGATGTGCTCGCTTTGTCGTCGTTTGTGCACTACTAGTAATTCTCTGGTACCCTTACAGTCGCTTTCGAAAAGCTGTGGAATAAGCCAGGGCAGTCTGTTGCAACGGACTATCGGTAGGGTACAGGACTATCGCATGGAAAGATCAAATTGTCAAACTCACGACCAGCCAGGCGATAGTCCTGTACCCTACCGATAGTCCGTTGCAACAGACTGCCCTGGCTTATTCCACAGCTTTTCGAAAGCGACTATACAAGAGTGGTAGCAACCCCGCACTTTGGTAACACTCCGATAAGGTGAAGGCTTCTTTGTGGAGATTACAGTCTACCTAAATATAGTTCCAAAGCCGTCTGCCTACTATGTACCTATCCTATTTAGTGCAACAATAACTCTCGAGGGTATCTCCCGGATGTTCAGAACGCTAGCGAAATCTCTCTCATGCATAAACCTGCGAACTTTATAGCACATCCGTAGTACTCTAAGGACTGCAACTGTTACCCTGACGCTTTCACACCCAAATTTCAGGCGCTCATGCATGAGAGAGATTTCGCCAATATTCCAACATCCGGGAGATAACCGGATGGGCCTGGTGCGTAGGAGCGGGGTAGTCGCAGGAAGAAAAGTGGGGAAAGGGTAAGTGGTGAAATACTTAGGTGAGGGTGAGGGAGTTGTGGAGAAAGGAAGGGTGGGTAAGCGATGTTATTGGAATGATCTGGATCCATAGAGCTTGCGTTACACTCAATCTCATAGCGTTTGTGAACACGACCGCTACATATTGCATGCCACGCAAAGCGTTATCTTGGCTGTTTTTTTGTGTTTATGCAGATTCAGTCTTGCCCAGAAATGCTATGGACTTGCGAGTACTCTTCCCTAAAGCAGCCAAGCCATCCTAGCCTCCCACCATTATCTATTTATACTTCATTCTTGGCTGCCACCATCATCCTGCTTTTACACCAGTCTCCGAAAGGTTGAGACAGGTCTGCCCAGCGTCGATAGTAATAATTTTCGACAACCTAAGCCCATCAGGCGATCTAAGTCTATCGTTCGATACTTATAAGGATATCTCGACCAGCGTCCACAGCCATCGGACCATATGTTATATGTCAGTGGCGTTGATGTCGTGTATGGTGATAGTTCAAATTCAATAGATGGTCAAGACATCAATAAGGGCTTTGGCGGTGAGTTCGTGATCAGGTATGTGACGTAGTACTCCGCCGCTGACACTGGATGCTTATCAAGGTCAATACGTCTACCTCGTCCCAATCTTCACCACATACCGTAGCAAAGCCGCAAGTGGCTTCTCAGTCCACACCTCGTACGTTATGGACTTGTGTGCCAACGATATCTCGAAGGGCGACGGATTGAAGCTTTACCGCTACATCCACTCTCACCACTATCTCAATAACGACGACATGAGGGTGGTCGGTTCAGTCCATCTGACACAGGAAGCGATGGGCGATGGGAATACCGGCGATCTCAATAAAGGTAGAGGAGGCAGGTACCTCTATCTGTGCTGGAAATATGCGGAGTAGCGGAGGAGCTCTTCCATGTCGTGTGTAGAATTTGTCAAGCAAAGGTGTCTTGATCTCTAAGATCAGAGACCTGTTTTACGATTTCTGTTTGGGTTGTTGATGAGGGTGTACTATTAGGTTCTCAGGGACCCAAGAAGATGTGATAGTTGAAGACCCGGTAGGAGGAGTTGTGCACCGCGATAATGTGGCAATACTGTCACTATGAGTAAACACTTCAGAACTTGATACCCGGTTGTGCGTGCTCTGGTTCGTCCAAGTTAGGGACTAAATTACCAACTGGATACGATTAATGATGTAAACAAAAAAAAAAAAAAAACTAAATTACGAATCACGATTTATAGACACTACTCTGACTAGCAAACCCTCCACACTTGGTTGTGTTCCACAACATGGCTATCTGCGAAAAGGCCGCAGCGCTTTGTCTTTCGCTACGTATACCAAAGAAACAAGCCTGTCCTTTTTGGTACTTTGCCGGCAATCAATTTTGCTTGTTTTACAGACGTAAAAGCAACAGACCTGCTTTTCTCGGTAGATATCGCCCTATCTAGCATCAGGCGTTATGGGCTCATCGAAGCTCCCTTATCCCCTTTATACCAATGATGACAACTTATTCCAAGGCTCTGACGGTGTATCGGGTTATCTTTCAACGAGGCCTTGACTGACTGCATCTACGATTTTGTCGATTCCAGGGTAATCAATATCAGTTGGAGGGCTCGCCGTTCATACGGCACTACTACACTCTACCAGCTGTGTAAATGAATCAATCGATGCATTTTCCACCAAGTGAGTGTTTTCAAATGAGTCAACTGATTCATTTTGGGATTCATTTCCACCTAGTAAATAGACTCCGTCCCTCGGTGAGATTCATGAATGCATTTTACACACGCCAAAGATTGTCATGTGAAAATGAAGCATTTACTGGCACCCAAAGGTTATGATAAGCAGCAGATATATTCCTGATTGGGCAGGAAGCATTGATCGCATATCGCTTCTACATCAAAATCAGTGCTGATATACTAGCAGTGGTCACACCGCGACCCAGATTGGATACATAGATATATAATAAAGATATCCGATAGTACAATCGGGTGATGCTTTGACACTCTCCCAATGGTCTTTTTATTTGATCCGACACTGTAATGAACGGCGATAGAGTATTGGGAACAACAGAACTACAGGGAAGAGAGGGAGCGTTAGGAGCAGCAGGTTGATATAAGGAACAGCCGAAGTTCAACCTTCCCTTGCCATTTCTATTTACTGCCTCCACTTGAAGTGTCTTCAATTGGTTCCAAACCTTTCCTCTTTACCTCACCTGACTGGGATCTGACGCTAATAATCGTCTCACTGAAGAATCAGAGCAAGATTCACCACCACCATCCCCAGTTTCCAGTTCAGTTGATATGGCACTGCAGCGGAGCCTTATAAAGGATCATAGCGAATGAATACCGAAAGTCCCCCCTCTTTACCTTAGCAGCCCTTCTTTGCTCCAGCTCTTGTTCTCCCCGTGGAATATTCAATTTCAACTGGTGACAGCAAGAGAATACCTTGACAGCACGGTGAGGTCATGAACGTAAATATGTCTGTACTGACGGTTGATATCACTCTATAAACCGCCAGCGGTCGAGCTAATGCGTTTTCTACGGGGACATACTGCCTCCGAATGGTATAATTGCTGGATAGAGACATCAGCACGGTGACCGATGAATGGGTTATGGTAATATATTCAAATAGTATCCTACCGGGATTATACCGTGTTTCCCTCGGTGGAGTTTGTTTGGACTGATTCGGTTAATTGCTTGATTGATACTTCATAGGGCTAGCTGAGACTGACTAAATCAGGGGCTCATATAAGTCCAGCGAGGACTTGTTACAATACTGAACCCGCAAACCTGTCCCTACATTAATCCTCAGTGTATAACGCATCAGTAATCCTGCACCGTATACAGCTACCTCCCATATTACAAAATAAGTGAGTTCGAATTATACTCAAACAAAAGAATGCCACGATGGAGGTCTACAGCCTACAGGTCCCATACATATTGACCGCGCACCATGCACCCAAGTTGGCACCTATGCTATCTCTACCACGCCAGGAAATGCATCATTTGATGCATTATTGACACATTGCCCATACAGAACCGAACATGGTAATGCATCCCTTGATGCATTACCTGTTGATGGCTCTCCTGATCGATATGCATGATACATTTTATGATGACTTTACTATCTTACTGGGAAAAGCATCAGGAAATACATCAGGAAAATCATTGGGAAAGTTGTTGAATAGCTATAAGCTCGCTTAATCAGATCTATTATTATATGATTATATGAATACATGGCCTAGCTGGTAAGATATACACCCCCTCAGTGGAAGCATTCAGGTTCAACTCCCACACATAACCTTTTTTTATTTCCGGATCCCTTTACTGATTGGAAAGTTGTCAAATGGGACTGGGATGTATATGCCGATGCATTCTGAGATGCATTTGCGATGTATTTCGCGGCGTAGTAGAGTATGTGTTTGATATACACAAGGGCCCTCAGCTATCACCTCGATACCTCTCCACACCAAGGACGTCAACAGGTCGTGATCCGCGGAAAGGATTATGGGAAAGGATGACTGGGCCAGGCCAGGACACGATATCAACGGGGTGGGCTACATAACCGTTTCAGCTTCTGCTCTGGGGTTACTTCTCTACTACGTCAGGAAATGCATCAGTAAATTATACATCTCTCTCTGCACTGTTAATGCATCCACTTATGCATCGGCGAATGCATCCTGAGTCCCACTTTGCACATTTACTGATAACTTTACTGTGTTCTTAAGAATTAAAAAATAAACTTACAAAAAGAACGGCTTTGGGAGCGGATTGAACCCAGAGCCTTCCATTTCATTGGGATAACTAATATACATGTTACTGCATGTGCCATGAATTGATTTGATGTTTGTCCCTTGTCCACTGCCTCTATAAAGCTTATTATTAGGTACTTTAGTACTAAATGTATCAGATAAATCATCAAAAAGAACACATTTAAAATCTCAGAACCGTTTATGCATCATGTGAGGTGATTACGCGTCTCTTTTATATGAGTAATGCATCAAGTGATGCATTTCTCACCGTGGTAGAGCTTGGGGGGGGTATAAAACATACTGCGATGACCTCTTCAGGCTTAAAGCCAAGTGGTTATAATGGTTTACCCCTAGTCGGGGAGGAGGTTGATTGCATGATAGGTTCCTTTTTCCCCTTCACTAATAGCAGAAGATTTACATATTATTCGAACCCACATTCGCCTGCGCTGGTACCTATATCCAAGGCCGGGAGGGCATAGAGTTCCACCTAGCACGCCGGCTACAAGAGCATTACCTCTAGTGCCAAAGAAGATAGGGCAGAGGAGTGTGCGATAAGCGGGCGATTAAATAATCCTTATTTAGATAATCGTAATGAATCAGTAAGGTTGATATGCCCTTACGGCGATACAGGTCTTAGGCTATGAAGAGAGGCTAGCTGACGGAAGGAAGGTGCAGACCAATGTTAAGAAGTTCCAGATCATGAGGACGGGCCGTCTGGTTCCTCCCGGGCTTCAACACAGGGTCAGAATGTTAATAGGAGATCGAGTATTTGATAAGACAAATAACAGGATCTGTTCGCAAAAGCCATCAGCATTTGCTGATGGCTCAATGGATAGTGGAAGCTCCTCTACTCTGTGTGGTCAGCTGTGTCCCCCAGCCTTCTTCATATTTACCAATACAGCAGACTCTCGCTATAAGGATATTGTCGGGACCAAGAATACGTATCCTTATAGCGAATTAATCCTTATAGAAAGTGGGAATGCTAGCAAATCGGCGTTCGCGGACCGGCCACTGGTATCCTTATAGCGAGTATATCCTTATATAAAATATCCTTATAGCGAGAGCCTGCTGTACTCAGGTATGCACTTCAACTAACTACGAAGAAGCCCTGGCATCCAAGGTCTGAAATCCACACCTTGCTCTGGAACCCTTATGGCTTCCCCACCACGACTCAAACAGTTGAAACAAAACATGCCCCCCTCATGAATCTAACAAGTCCCAGAGGGGATATAGTGTTTTTCTTTTACCCCTAAATGTGCTCGAGCTATGTCTAAGACTCGGCTAGAGCTGGCTCGTCGACTTTACTGCATGAGTGAAAGTTGAAGTTCGTTTGTTGCCGTGAGTCACGTAACAGAGCTGAATCGAACCAATGATCCGAGTAACGAAGCAATTCAACGGAAGTCTTCCTGTTAGATACCATCAGGCAAATACAGGAATACGTAATGATTATAATTATACATATCGCGATAACTATCCTCAATAGATGGAACCAAATAACCCGTTATTCATACGCCGGGAAACCAGATACGCCACAATTGAAAAGCCTTGACCTCGCTCTCATCAACCCCGCACATCCCCGCTTGGACCATCTCCACCTGCAATCCCACTCCCACTCCTCAAAAGCCTCACCCTCTTCACCTGCCTCTCCGGCGCTCCCGCCGTCCCATAATCCTCTCCTTCCTCCCCCTCCTCCTCCACCCTCTTCCGCTTGCGCCGCTTCTGCCTCGTCTTCCTCATCACCGCCAGTCTCCTCTTCGCCGTGTTTATTAGCTGCCCGTACCGCTGCAGCGGCAATGTCACCGTCCTCTGATCGTCGTCCCTGGTGTCCCGCAACAGGTCAGAAACCCTCAACACGGGGTCTGCATCCGGGCTCCTATCCGGGAGGAACCTCTGAATAGTAGAGTTAGCCATATCCAGATGTGCGCAAGAATAGGTAGGAAGGGGGTGGATACATATACGGGTCCGTCGCATTCCATGTCACCATCCTTCCCCAGACGGAAGAGCTCGATTGTGGCCGTAAGAGGTCCTACAAGGTCAGATGGTTTACAGCTTTTGTGGAAATTCGCGATCGCCTGCTCCGACGTAAAGTCGTCCGACTCTGTCTCTGATCCCGCCGACTCCCCTTCCTGATTTTCACCACGACTATCATCTCTGTCCGCCGCTCCAGAATCCCCGACGGCACCAGGTCTGCGTCCTTCCTCGATGTTGACTGCCACCACCACCTTCACCATCCCCTTCGCCCCCTTCAGCCATCCCTCCGCCCGGCGCTTCACAGCGGCATGTTTCTGCGCAAAGGCCACCTCAAAGATGACGCGCGGGTAGGGGTCCGTCACTTCTTCCCCTTCCTCTTCATCGAAAAACACATAATTGAACGCCGCATCCGGCTGCCGTATCACACCGCCACGCAGCGGGATGTCGTAGCTCGTGTCAAGGCTGATATGCGACCGCTCCTCGTCCGAAAGGGGGATTTTCGAGTAGATCTCTGTCAGCCACGGATTGATTGCGCTGTGCACGGTCGTGATCATGCCGCGGAGGTGGAGCGTCCCAGTGGCCGCGTCGTAGGTGTAGCTAGCTGTATGGTTAGCTATGGGTGATTGGAGAAGAAAGGGATGGGGAGATCTGGGGAGAAAATGCGGACGGGGGCGCACCGTAGCCGGTGGAGTCTGCGGTTCAACGCCCAGTGCTGGAACTTTGCGAGACGGGCAGGGGAAACCTGGGTAAGTGTGAGAGTCTTTTCGTCAGGGTAGTCACGCTCCAGGAAGGCGGTGATGGACGCGAGGAAGGCGGAGAGTTCTGTGGGCGTTGTCGATGGCGGGTCCTCGGGCTCCTCCTCCTCCTCCTCATCCTCCTGCTCCTCCGGTGGTGTGACGGGCTCCCGACTGGCTGCAGCAGAGGATAAGGGAGGAGAAGCAGGCGGTGGATGCCGTGATAAAGAAGGACTACTAAATGAAGATTCGGCGGATATCGGGGTGTCGGGGCGACGACGTAGAGGCATGGTGGTGTTATTCAGTACTTGTGATTGATGTCGGGATCGACGTCTTGCGGGGAAAAGAGGATTACGTGAGCGTGCATTCGTTTTCATATCACGTGACACTCGAACGAACACACACAACCGTGATAACAATTACAGTTGTTTAAACAGAGACGGGCTTTCTCTCTACCCAAGAATTATGAGATTCCTCAGTCTCGCTTGTCCGGGGACCTGAGGCTCTGTTACATGAAGTGGGGAGGCTTCGCAACAGACCTGATTGAGATCAAGCTTCCATTTTCTTGCGAAACCTTTCTAGAGAGTGATGCGCCAGTATATAAACTGACAATACATGCATGTATTTTAATGTACGGCCATAACTCGAAAAATTGGCTGTGCGTATGAGATGAAAAATTACTATGAGCACATCTGATCTAAATCATATATTCACGGAGATAATCTCTGGCCGGAGATGTGGTTTTCGCGTTAGCCGCCCGCGGACTATGGCTGTGCATTTGGATTATCTGACTGGATACTTATAATATGTAGCATGAGGCTTGCCGAAGAGGGCATGTGAGCTCAAATCACCAGTTTAATGGCGATAGAATATATATACAACGTTCTAATGATTAATCCCCCCAACCCGTTTCACTTACGGGACAGCAACGCGATTAAAATCAGTGACTATTTTTGGGACGAACATGATACCGTATTGACTGAGCCCATCAGGAGTGACGATATTCAGTGCATGTAAGTTTAGAAACCTCAAGAATCTAGAGCAATGGAAATTCTCTAATAATTAACTATCACGTGCAGTACCGTGCCTCCATTCCTTCGTGATAGTTGCGGTCGGAAGCCGCATTCCGCTTATAACCCATACAGCTCGCAAAGGGGCTATATCCACCAATCAACAGCAACGACAGCTGCAGTACAGGTAGTCTGGGATATGTGTTTGGATCAAATCGGTCATGGAAGATCACTCGGCCCTGAGACATGGTGGGATTTTATGTATTCTGTTCTCGAGCTCCCCACCTCGGTCATGCGGTAAGTGCGCTGAGCTTAGCCGCCGTGATGGCGCTTTAGTAAGTATTTATTTGGCGACAAACTATTTACCTTACCCCGCTATACTTACAAGTACCATGGTGAGGTCTGTTGTTGCCAGGCCGTGGTTTCCACGAAAACGAAAGGAAACATAATTACATATTTGCCACTTCAAAGTTATTTCGTGAGGAATATAAGTATCTCCGGGTACCCAGCTGCCGGCCTATACTACCCTTTCACCACCAGGCCTTATATAGGAATTGCAGCGCCAGGCACTGTTTCTTCGCCCCCTAAAAAAGATCGAAACTGCATGCTTTTGCTGTTACACCGTATGATATATATCCGAGGGTTGTGGCCATGTAGGTTATTCCGCAGCAAATTGCAGCGCCGAAGTGGCTGGACTCGCAAGCATGCGTGCTGGTCCCTCGATGCCTATAACCTTATGTTGCTGTACCCACTCGATACACAATCATCGTCAGTCACCCTAAACAGGGTCGCTTTCCCGAGATATTCTTAGCTCTACATCATGTAATAAGGTGGGCTCAGGCTTAAGCATATCAGCCAAGGGTTACATGTTATTTCATTACATTAGCGTACATGGGGTGCTTAGACTAGCTGCTACCCGCCATGAGTTACGAAGGATTAGATAGCTCTCAAACTCGTCCCCATATTGCAACCGGGCCCCAACCCCAACCCTCTAGCTCTCTGTAGTCCAGACGAGACCAAGTCTGCATTCATGTATCCGGGCACAATCCCCCATATACATCCCGAAGCCCAAATCAATTAAGGCTCTGCATCTTCTTCTTCCAACGGCCACCACTCGATAGTAGCTATAGGTCAGGATTAGGCAGACCACTCGTCGTTCCTTCGACCGCTCTTCCGGTAGTCGGGTGAAGATGCCCATAAGGAATACAAGAGAGTATATATGTCATGTCAACATGAGCAGTGTGGGCTTGTGGAGATAGGGATAATGCCGCTTAAGACCTTTGGATGACTTTGTCGGAGCGGCTGAGTGGATAGTGATAAAATCAAATTTTGATAAATGACACTGCAGGGGCTATATTTGGCTATGACAGTCCTGCGGCTGTTCATCTTCATCATCACGTGCACTATCATCACTGATGGAGAGAACCCAAATGAGATAAAAATTCAAGCTGCCGCTTCCGCCGATGGCAGGCGTGATATGCGCTCAAGAACTTCAGAGTATGTCCATTCCATATCGAATGGTTTTGAATCTTAGACTCTTCACTTTACATTCGATTCCTGCAGATTGTCCTCCACCCATTAATTCCTTATTAAACCTCTGATGGTGCATGCATCTCATGTACTACATTGCTACGTAATGTACGGAACACATTTTCCCAATCCCACCAGAAATACAATGCAGAAGCTAGAGCCGAGAAGATTCGTTGCATGCAAGCTATCAAGTTTTTACGCCCGCAAGCCAGCTCAATCACGCAAGCCACGAAACAAATTGGGATAGAGTAAAAGTTAGAATGAGCATTCTATGGCTCCTCTGATTCTATAGAGATTGGACATCGTGCTTCTGGTAATTTCTTATTCTTGGGGCAAATTATCTCAAGTTGGTGCGATGTCGATGTCATCAGAGAATGAAAGACGCTGAGACTATGGGTTAGGGTTATGGAGCAGATCACTAGAAAGTCATCATCCCCTAAGGGTCCATGCTGCAGCCGAATCTACTCGCTATCCGCCATGAGAACCTGAAAATGCAGGTGCCAATGGCAAGGGTGATTTTTATGGGGCCAAGACAACTCTCCATAGAAATTATCCCTGTTTCCGTCACTTGCATTTTCAGGTTCTTATGGTGGTAGCGAATAGTTGGGGTGGCAGTGACCAGGGACGCCACTTACCGCACCCGGGAGGGTAAGAGTGGCTGTGTGGGCTGTGACCCGCCTACTCCCACCGATCCGCTAGTTCCCGACAAGCGGGAACGATGTGTATGCAGGTACGGCTCGGGATCTGCGACTAGCATGGCGGATCATGGCGGACCCAACCCGGACGTCTTGGCGATCTTAAACTCACATGCGGCTGGGTTAGGGTTTAGCACTACTATCTTCTAGTTTCTTTTCTTTCCACAGTCACACACCCCTATATTCTTTTCTATTTTGCACTCTCAGTACCTGTATTCAAATGTCGCCTTCCGGACATTATTAGAAAACCAAATCTTCACCGTCAGAGCGATAGGACCTGTGATCGTCCTGACCATAAAGATGCTTGAGATTTCATTAACACGCCCGAACAGAGACGTGTGAAGAATATATGGGGACTAGAAGAGGTAAGGAAGAGAGGAAAGGAGAAGAACTCTGAGCTCTATTCCGGCACTTTGCTTCCACCCACCAATCTATAATCAACATCGGACATCCATGTTTCCGCAAAGGAGAACCCAATGGCTAACCACAGAATAATAGATCAGACTAAACACGACCTTTAAACTCTCATAGATTACTTGGTTAAGAGTCAGGCCCAGAGATGGTCTGGCAGCGGCTCAACAACATGCAGCCGACGAATACGAAGGTGATTTGTATCACCCCGGTTCTTTTCGTTACGAATCCTGAAATAATGCGATATAACAGATCTAGAGAGTCGAAACCTGTAAAATGGGAGGTTTAGAAGAATAACGTGATAGGTGTGAGAAAGCCACACCATTAGCGGTATCAGAATTCTGGTGACCGCTTAAAGGATAACCTGCAGTAGATGCATCCAGTAATCAACTATGTACATTAATTATAACTAACCCCAACAGTATCATGGGTTATCAAAGTTACCCGGACGCAACGGGCTATGATACAAAGAACCCTAATACCGATATTCAGTTTGACTGCAGCTGTCTTTTGTCTATTTCATGTTTTGGTCGCGCGCTGCATCAGCTCAGGCGTCCGGGTAATCTCACAGCCTGCAAATAATATCATTTGGCCAGAATAAAAATTCCTATTATATGCCACGATCGAGAATATGCTTGTACCAAGAACATTTTTGCCTGTGTCGATTCTTTCGGGATTGGACAAAAACATGCTCCTTGCAAGAGTATGCTACTATGAGGTTCCACTGTGATAGTATACAGCCAGAAGAAGTACGAGTAGGTAAGTATGATCATGAGTGAGTTAGTGAACAAGTAGGATGGCCGAGTTCTTTTGGATGCCGATAGACGGGGGAAAAATAGATGGGGCAGAGCGCAGCAGAGAATCTTCGCCGATAGTGAGGGCAATACGGAAAGGGCATGTTGAAACGGTGAAGTGGCTATTGGAAGCGGGGGCAGATGCGCGAATGGTCACTAAGGAAGATAACCAGAGCGCGAAGGCGGCAGAGATGGAGGCATTGCTGGTAGAGCATGGGGTTCAGGTTGGTGAATAGAGCTGTCGGTATCAGGAAGGCTGTATGCCACGGTCGGCTATAATGGGTCATCATGATTCCGCTCCTCATGTCTTTAGTTTTGAATTTGAAGATATAATTGAGGATTTGCAAGGTTAAATTGTATCTCGCTTCTGGAGCTGTGAGCACCCGCTAATAGGACTCGTATCTAATGGCTTAACTATACATCAATTGACAGGCCAGTACTCTGGTACGGGAATTAATACATTGAACAAAAAAAAAAGCCTGGCTACAGGCAACCAGACAACCGAGTGATATCTCGATCTCTCGAGTGACCTCAAATGTAAGGCAGCTTATTATTTATTTACCATTACTTTCTACATCATGCATGCAACTGGAGGTTTATGGCGAAATCTTGCCCTAACGGGTTGCCTAGGCCAGAACACAATCCTGATAAAGAACTGATAAAGCAAGGAAGAACGAAATATTTCTATGTTTTACAGGGCAAGATCAGAGTTCAGGATCGACTCGAGACACGTTTAGAGTCAGAGCTGATAACGTAGTAGACATAGCAGAGCAAGATGAAACGGGGACTGAGTGAGGATAAAAATTAGATTAAGTTAGGCTAGAGTGACGAGATGATAATATATTATCCAAGTACTCATTCGATCCGCTAGAGTTGAAATGCTGCTTATCTAATCTTTTATTAATCCTTAATTCTACCAAGTCGTCTTTGATCAAACCTTGCTTCATTGGGGTTGACCAACGGCATTTTAAATCTAGTATAATGGGTATAGAACTTGAAGGAAGAAGTTGCATCAAGAAGTGAGAAGAGCAAGATCAGAAATGTGAGTATAGGATCGTTATATCATCGTGAGGTGCAAAGAGACGATTTGGCATGTAACCCTAACCCTGTCTTGAACCTTCATGGCTACTGATCAGAGACCAATGAAGTGGCGATGGGTAGAGCGGGACATAGATGGACCAGCGGGGGACAATCGAGGAGGATCTTGCCAGAGATGCTGGTTTAATCTCAAATATCACGTGGCGCCTTATCCTCGGTGGACATTTGGTCAATGGATTTGTCTGCATTCCCATATATATCAATAGCAAGAAGCAATATCATTTCTGAATGAAAATACATTAAGTCTCATTAATAGCAGCCCGGCTCTCTCTCTCCCTCTCTCTCTCCCTCTGTCTCTCTGTTTCAGGCTACACCCTTCTACACTCTCTGGCTCCACTACTCCTTCAGGAACCCTTTATCGTCGAACAGCCCCCGATACCTCGCCAGCTCTACCAGGGTCTCCATTGCGAACCCCTCCCAATATTCCGCATACTTCTCATGGGTCAAACCCCGC
This sequence comes from Morchella sp. 2016-57, assembly GCA_024713875.1. NCBI lineage: Eukaryota > Fungi > Ascomycota > Pezizomycetes > Pezizales > Morchellaceae > Morchella > Morchella sp. 2016-57. The sequence continues at coordinate 1,906,501 of JAMGZE010000008.1, forward strand.
GCCGCAGTCTTCCTCCCCCTCTTGATCGTGGGGAGAGAACGCAACGTAGCAGAATCATGTATCAAAGCCACATCCGCATATGGGCCCCTATCCTCCAGCCGCAGACCCAACGCCGCAAGACTAGCAAAGATCGTGTCCGGGTCAACCACCGTCTTATCGCGGTCGCGGGGGTAGATTGCGTGTAGTTTACGCCGCAGAAAGCAGTCGAGCTCGGTTAGCGCGGTGGCGGAGAGGCCGTCAACCTCAACCATATGGGTGCGGCCAAGACGGCCGTGCCAGTTGGTCTGGATCATTTCCCGGAAGACCTCGGGTGGGGCGGCGCCGCGTCCTGAGGCGATAGTGCGTGGGTGCTCTGTGTGGGAGCATGGGGAGGGGGCAGTAGTGATGGAGGAGGTGAGGGCCGCCTGCTCGGGTTGAAGACGGGCGACGGAGGCGGCGAGTTGGGTGATGACGGTGGTGACGTTTTTGAGCTCGTCTTGGAGAGTGTTGATTCTAGAGTGGAGGGCGGCAAGGTCGTTGACGGGGCGGGGCTCGGGGGTTGTGGAGAGTGGGGTAAATTCAGAGGGCGGGGGGGAGGAGCTCACCCTGCGGTACACGTCGCCATCAACTGGCGCGGTTTGAGCGAGTCTTCTGGGGGGAATGAGACGGGAAGCAAGCTAAGAGTGTGGACTTACGAATGTAGGTGAAGCCATCAATCTGAAGCATTTTGACTCCCTCCTCAGATCCAGACATGGTTGAAGAGCTGGATAACGCTACTACAGCTGCAGGATGGATGTGGGTTGGAGAATAGCTTGGGCTATCTAGTTGATGACTACTACAGGTGGCTCTGTATCCGGAAACTGAAGGGTAAGAAGGGACGTACTCACGCGGGCTAATGAAAGATGAGGAGGGAACTGCCAGAAATAATATAATATTCTACAGATAAGTACAGACAACGAGGGAATGTTGCACTAAATGAGGGGTTATATTTACTCAGGGTTAGGTTTAGCTCTTATCGTTATTCGATCTTTGGATTGGATGCCAGATTTCCAGTTCCGTTAATTACGTCCCAGAACCGCCTACGAGAGATCAATTAAGGGTAACCAAGGTGAAGAAAATCGTGTTGGATGAGTTGAGATGAGCCCTAATTTTGATAAAGCATGTTGACTCAATTGATCAAGCTAAAGACAACCCAACTCACTCTTAGTGTGATGGGTTAACTGATCTTGACAGCTTGAAAGGAGGTAAACTATATACCAATTAGGGGGGCCTCAACACGAGCTAAGACCTCAACTGGTTCTGAAAGCAAGTAAAGTGTATACCAATTAAGGAATAGTATGTGACAAAATAAAAACTCAACAGGCTCAACCTTTGTTCCTTTCAGAGTGCGGTCGAGGATAAGTCTTCTGATTGGACAAAAAATCAAACTCAAAACCTCAATTCAACCAACTCAACACTGTACTCTTCACTTTAATTACCCTTATTTGTATCATTCATTATATGCCAATTTCCTGCCACCCTCTCCCCGCCCGTACTAATCCTCCTTCAAATATCCTTCACCGTCAAACAGCCCTCGGTACCTCGCCAGCTCCACCAGCGTCTCGAACGGCACCCCCTGCCAGTAGTCCGCATATTTTTCCTTTGTAGTGTACCACGCCGCAGAGTTCCTCCCCCTCTTGATCGTGGGAGTCTTACGTAACGTATCCGGGTCATGTATCACAGGTAGATCCGCATAGGTGACTCTATTCTCCAGCCGCAGACCTAGCACCGCAAGACTCGCAAATATGGTGTCGGTATCAGGCCGTGAGAAGCCGCCGCCGCGGGGGAAAATTACGTGCAGCTTCCGCCGCAGGAGGCAGTCGAGCTCCGTTAGTGCCGTGGTAGGGAGGGCATCAACGTCGACCATGTGGGTGCGGCCAAGACGGCCATGCCAGTTGGTCTTGATCATTTCCTGGAAGACCTCGGGCGAGGCGGCACCGCGTCCGGAGGCGATAGTGCGTGGGTTCTCTGAATGAGAGCATGAATGTGGAGCAGTGGTGAGGGGAATGGTAGCGGTGTCAGGAGCATGGTTGGTGGCGGGGGCCAGGGTTGCGGCGCTTGCAGAAGCGGGGACCGCTTGCTCGGCTTGCAAGCGGGCGAGAGAGGCGGCGAACTGATTGTTGACACTGATTATAGTGTCAGTGAACTCGGCTTGAAGACGAGCAACGGAGGCTGCAAGGTTATTGTTGACGCTGGTGGTCGCTTTGAGCTCGGCTTGGAGAGTGTTTATTATGGAGTGAAGGGCGGCGACGTCGGTGGGGAGTGAGGGGCTGGGAGTTGTTGTTAGGGATTGAGGGGTATCTGTGGGCGGGGGGACGGAGGCGGAGGTTGAGGTGGGCTGTGTAAAAGAGGGGCGCGGGGTGGGGTAGATCCCCACGGGACTGAATTCTCTAGCTACAGGATCTGTATAGGAGCGGGTAGGATGGGTCTCATGTAGCAAAACTGGAAGCAAGAGGGTGGAATTATAATACCGATTGAAGACATGTGGGAGGTACTTGATATTTTGCTACTGCGGGGGATGAATGGGAGAGTTGGAGAGGTGTAGTAGTGGACGAGGGAGGAGGCGGGGGGATATTATTAATATATTAGTATATTTGAAGAATGAATCGAGGTCATATAATATGTCGATGACCGTTCAAGAATCAATTGCAAGATCAGAGGCATGCGCAGAGATAGTACCTTACTGCCCAACTCCAAAATTCGGATCTCCAGTCACTCCTGATCGCGAAAATCAACCTCCCTATTCAAGCAATAGTAGTACCCCAGTAGGCAATGTCTTATATATTTTTTGAGAGTTGGAGTATGTAGGGCTTCTTCTCAACATTATACCGTCAATTCTCGAATAATCCACTATCCCGTATTTGTATGTGGTAAGTCCGAACCAAGGTGAATTGGCGAATCAAACTTCACGGACTCGTGCAGATAATACCTTTTCTCACCCGGAATCAAGATTTAGCAACGCGGGGATAGTGGATTTCTCGAGAATTGACGGTAGTCTTTTATTCACACCAACTCGAAGGTTGATCATTAAAGATAGGTTTCGAGGCATAATGACCGGGGGTCTTATATAATATACAAGCCAAATGGGGGAAAGAGCACACAGTAGGCAAACCTGAATTAACCAAGAACGGGATTCATTCTCCTCTCGGCATACATGATTCTGACAAAGTAGACAGGTCATGTATCATTTTCATGCAACTCCAGAACGCATAGGCTCTAATACCCGATGATGGGGAGATGAGGCAGCGTCACATGATATCACTCGATTCACCCACGTTCGCCTTTGTTTCATTTCTGCTCTGTAGAGACCGTGGCACTGGCTAGGGGTGATAGATTGATTTATTGGAAACATGCCCATTCCCCGCATTAACTCACACACCCTCCTTGCACTAATTCACCCTCAGATATCCTTCATTATCAAATAGCCCCCGATACCTCGCCAACTCAATCAACGTCTCCACCGCAAAGCCCCGCCAGTAGTCCACATACTCCCCATGATAGTACCACGCCACGAACTCCCTCCCCCTCCTAATCATGGGGGCACCGCGCAACGCAGAATCTGGTGTCTCAGGCACATCCACATAGCCACCTCGATTCTCCAGCCGAAGTCCCAGCGCGGCAAGGCTCGCAAAGATTGTGTCGGCATCAGGCAAAGAGTATCCTTCGCCGCGGGGAAAGATGGCATGCAGCTTCCGCTGCAGGAGGCTGTCGAGCTCCATGAGGGCGGGGACGGGCAGGGCATCCACGTCCACCATGTGGGCGCGGCCGAGACGGCCATGCCAGTTCGTTCTGATGATCTCCTGGAAGACCTCGGGCGAGGCAGCACCACGACCGCAAGGGGTAGTAAGTGGCTGGTGTGGGTGAGGGAATGGGAGAGGGGCGGTAGAGGTGGTGGGTGTGCTAGGCATGGTGGGGGTGGGGGTGGTGGTGGCGGTGGTGGTGGCGGTGGTGGTAGGAGTGGTGATCGCTTGCCCGGCTTGGAGACGGGTGACGGAGACGGCGAGCTGGGTGATGGCTGTGGTCACATTTTCGAGCTCGGCTTGGAGACGAGTAACGGAGGCTGCGAGATTAGTGTTGGCGGTGGTGGTGGTATTAAGTCCGGCTTGGAGAGTGTTGATTACGGAATGGAGGGCGGCGACGTCGGTAGGGAGGGTGGTGTTGCCGGAGCTGCCAGGGGGGTGGGGTGTTGTGGACGATTGGGGGCGTATAGAGTAGAAGCTAGACATGGCCAAAGGTATTATGCTATCGATTATGGGATGGATGCGGGTTGGAGAATGAATAGGTTGGATTGAGATTGAAGATAATACATTAAAGAGGGGTTACATTTACTCAGGGTTAGGTTTTGTACTGATCGTTATCAGATCCCATCTTTGGATTGGATGCCTGATTTGATTTCCTCCTAGCAAACCAGATCACTTTCTTCAGCTACATTTGTCTCGTTCCATTAACTCTGTTCTGTAATGGTCATTGACACTGCCTGCGAGATCTACAGATACATATTGTATTATCGACCTCTCCATGCCGTGCGTACTACTCCTTCTTCAGAAATCCCTCATCATCAAATTGTCCCCGATACCTCGCCAGCTCTACCAACGTCTCCAGCACAGACCCACGCCAGTATCGCAGATAACTCCTATCATGCGAATAATAGCACAGCGCATAATTCTTCCCCCTATCAACTGTGGCGACATCATGCAATGTGTCGTCTAACAGCCACGGCAGATCAGCATATGCGCCTCTATTCTCGAGCCGTAGGCCTAGCGCGGCAAGACTCGCAAAAATGGGGTCGGGATCAGGCTCCGAGTAGGCCCCGCCACGGGGAAAGATGGTATGTAGCTTCCGCCGCAGAAAGCAATCCAGCTCGGTAAGTGCCGTGGCAGGGAGGCCGTCAACGTCCGCCATGTGGGTACGGCCAAGACGACCATGCCAGTTAATCTTTATCATCTCCTGGAACACTTCGGGAGAGGCGGCGCCGCGTCCGGAGACGACAGTGTATGGGTGCTGTGGAGGGAGAGGACATGGGAGGGGGGCAGTAGTTGCGGTGGGGGTGCCAGGGGTAGTGTTGGTGGGGGTGGTGGAGGTGGTGGTATTAGGAGTAGGGATCGTCTGCCCGGCTTGGAGACGGGCGACGGAGGCCGCGAGCTGGTTGAGGACGGTGGTAATGGTTTCAAGCTCGGCTTGGACACTATTTGGTTTAGAATGGAGGGCTAGGTCGGAAGTGAGGCCGTACACGGAGCTGTTTCCCTCCTCTAAAGGTGTTTGAGTAAGTCTTGTAGCCACGGGGCAGATGACACGGCAAGGTAAAATGCTGACTTACGGCTGTAGATGGGGGCTTTCCCTCCGAAGCTCCCAGCACTACTACCATCGGAAATAGACATGGTCGAAGCAAGATGGCCCCTGATACTATCCTGCTGCGGGATGGACGTAGGTTTGATAGCTTTGGCTATTTAGTTGAAGGCTATTGAGGGTGGTGGCTCTGTATTCAGAAACTGAATGAAAGACAACAGAAAACGTAATCTGCCTGGCAAAGATGAGCATGAGAGGAGAACAGCTATGTTGTTACCAAATGAGGGGTTATATTATGCTCAGGGTTAGGTTTTATTTCTTATCTTTATAGGGCAAAGATCCGATATTAGGATTCGATTGGATGCCTGATGTCCTCCTCCCTTAAGTACGTACGAGATCACTCTCCTCAGTTACAGTTGTCTCATTTCATCTATTCTGTACTTGCCATTGGCACCGACTGCGAGAGATAAATTGTAGTATCTATCTTCCCCGTCCTATACTACTATAGTTCCCGATACCTCGCCAGCTCTGTCAACGTCTCCACCACAGACCCACGCCAATATTCCACAAACTTCTTATTATGTGCATAATAGCACAGCGCAATGTTCTTCCCCCTGTCGACTGTGGCGACATCACGCAATGTGTGGTCTTGTACCCACAGCAGATCAGCGTACGCGCCTCTTTTCTCGAGCCGTAGGCCTAGCGCGGCAAGACTCGCGAAGATGGTGTCGGGATCAGGCTCCGAGTAGGCGCCGCCGCGGGGAAAGATGGCGTGCGGTCTCCGCCGTAGAAAGCAATCCAGCTCGGTAAGTGCCGTGGCAGGGAGGCCGTCAACGTCCACCATGTGGGTGCGGCTAAGACGACCATGCTAGTTAATCCTTATCATCTCCTGGAACACTTCGGGAGAGGCAGCGCCGCAGCCCGGAAGCGATGGTACGTGGGTGATCTGGATGAGAGCATGGAACGGGGGTATCCGTGGCACTAGGTGTGCTAGGAGCGATAGTAGCTGTAGTCGAGGCGGGGGTGGTGGCGGGGGTGGTGGTTGTAGGAGTTGGGGGTACCTGTCTGGCTTCCCGACGGGCGGCAGAGGTGGCGAGGTGGAGGGTGTTGACAATGGATTGAAGGGCAGCGAAATCGGTGTGGGGGGAGATGGGGAACGGGGACGAAGTCTTGGCGTGAGGGTCAGGATTGCTGTTGGCATGACAACGTCCCCGGAGTGTTAGGTCTAGGGTTTCAGAAGCCATATGGCGGGAAAAGGATAGAAAATTCCATCGTTGGCCTAGGCACTAGACCTTTATGGGAGTACATCTTCAAATCTCTGTAGATCGATTGGCCGATTTTCTAAAAGATGCCCCTCCATAGCTTCTCGAGCCAATATACGTCTTAGGCTGTACCGATACCACCTTAAACCCAATTGTGGCTATCATTATCGGCGCCCGAGCCCACCAGAGCAGGATTGTACGTTGAGTATTCATTGGTCTGTCAAAAGCTGACCCCCTATAAGAGAAGAATAAAATTTGTGTGACCTGGGAGATCTATTATTTGATGAGAGAGATAACAAAATCTGTTAGTAAAGCCACCATATTTAATTTTTTTTTCCGGGCGGTCAGTATTTTAATAACAGACTAGGAATTAATTGCGAGCCAGAAGATGATGATGACCGTGTTCTTCATAGGATATCACTCGGAACGGTCAACCGACGCGTCGTAATATGGTTTCCTCCTCGCCTAGGATAGTCCACCATTGTGCGCTAGGCTACTATCCGGTGTACACATACATAACTATCTTATAAGGGTATACTCCGTTTCCCTGCTCAGCGAGATCCCTACCCAGCGAGATTCACATACAAATATTTCTTGGCTGCAGGCAGATTTTATGTGGTGGAGGGCCACAATTCTCGGTCAATAGGGATCTCGCTGAGCAGGGAAACGGAGTAGATAAGACATCTTTCTGGTACTATAGTCAGTCAATCAACCAAGTCTTGTCCTGTCGATCCACGCTCGAATCACAAAACCAGGTGTTTCCCCCTCTTTTTTCTTTCTTTTCGTTTATTAATTGATTTCCTATGATTGACTAATCAAGAGGGAGGATCAAAGTAATATTGAAGTCGGCGTCGAGGGCTACCTGTATCTTGATTACCCCACAATCCGGCAATGCTGCCCCCTATAGTACAGGAATCAAAAATGTATGTGAGGTATATTATTTGATGAGAGAGATATATGATTTGTTAGTAAAGCCACACATAATTTGCGTTTTCTGGAGGGGGTAGCATTTTGCACTAGACTATAACATAGGAGGTCCTACGTACTAGGCACCAGGCTGACAGCGACTCTCTTGGCAGCAACGCAAGTCCTTGATGTATTTGATATCGTGAACCTACAAACTTGGACAAGATATACCAGTAACCACACTCTTGAGATAGAGGGAAGTAGGCCCTAATCACACTTGATCCAGTAGGGCGCTGTTGCAATCTTATCTAGTCCTTCCATGTATTTCGGACACAATATGCTCATCCCCTAGCTCAGGATTTGCATTTCAACATTTCCGGGCAGTTTCTGTTCGCAGTTCCTTGTATGGGCCGGGAGTAGTTATAGAGGAAGAAGAGTCACAAGCTAGTACTGCTACGCGGGAAGCTTGCGCGCATGAGCAACGAATGCATAACCTAGTAGCTTTGCATAACAGGCTAACCTGTTATAGTATGCGGCGAGCAGCCATTGTGATAAGTTGGGCGGACGGTCTAAGAGGAAGCTGGCAAGGTTTACTAACTGGCTCTCGGCTACACGTATTTGTACGGTAAGAACATAACTAATCACATCAATTAAAATTCGTACACCTTCTGGTAGTTCATAGGATGAGCACGGTTTGGAGCAAGTAAGCCTTCCTTAGATTTGAATAAAAGGTTCAAACTACATGATGTTCAACCTTGTCCTAGCTAAAGCCTTTGCGTTCTTGCATATCAATCAGACACGCCCGACAATTCTGTGTTCGAGCACTAACTTCCTCCCTGAGATGTTATCTGGCTTGATCTGTATTCAAGGTTGTTGTTAGTGCATCACCATATAAAGCCTATACTGTTCAAAGTGGAAGGAATACTACCTGGTAGCGTGTGGCCCTGGAGCCAGAGTTTGGGGGGAGAACCTCTTTGATTACTCCAGTAACAGGTGTAACGTCGCCTTCAGAAGCAATTAGGTTTCCAGAAATCGGGCGGAGTTTGGAGATACCTTGGGTAGCTGTGGTATACCTTCATTCACATAGAACCGGGCTCCTCTACTGTGTATAAGGCCATAGTTGAGTTGAATAATTGGTAATTGGTGGAAAATAGAATTTTTTTAGACTGTAGATGCGGGATGGGTATTGGGCTCGGAATGGTGATTCTTAGCAATAGGGGAGATCTTTTGGGAAAGTGGGGGACGTCTAACGTATAAATGCTCCAGATTACAAAATTCCTGTACGGCCTGAGTGTGGACCTCACGGACCCCACAACAACAATATCGTGTTTTACACTATCGATCTAAGTCTCATTACCCCATAACGATTCCGAACTGGACTGGGTCTGCATATGGGCAAAAGCCGCCCATCTGCAGCGCAGTTTCAAACTTCAAAGTCAGGAGTAGCTGGGCCATGGTACGAGAGGAAGTCCATGAAAACCCTGTACCCACCATATCAGTGAATCCATTCAATCTTACAACTGCCACGGCCAACGGGATACTACACTGAGATTTGTTTTTACAGGTATGTCAACGTCACCTTCTACTTCTCGTACCATACGTGGACTTGGGCATAGACGTCTCTACGGGGTGTGGTGGCTAAAGAACGTTAAAACTAAGCACAGACAGTACTATACAAGGGATATTGATTAATAAATACATATAATTCTATTTTAAAACAGCGATCTCCGTTTATATTTCTGCACCTTCTTGGATGTTCACCATACCCTGTGAAAACGTCTACCCCACATTTCCTCTTGCAGTTGGGCTGGTCCATGCTCTGCCGATCACTGTTGTAATTTTGCCCAATGGGAGGCCCGCGAAGGGTAAATGAAATAGTCGAGTAGTAAACTTCCCCAAAGAGCCTAGGGGTTGATATTTACCTCATGTATGAGATATAAACAAATAACTATAATTATCTGTCAGATGAGGTAATATACAGCGAAAGATCTTTTCGATTTCTCCTCGTGCAAGAGGAGCCAACCACTAGGATGGATGTTCAGTATATATATTATTACCATAAGGACACACTATGTTTCATTTATTAATATACTCGCGTGTAGGGGTAAGAACCAGAAAATGTAAATGCCTATTTTGTATGGCAGATCAACGCCACTCCATACAAACAGTCCTTGTAATCGTCACTTGCATGTTCTGGTTCTTTTTCCCTGACGCGAGTACTAGATCTGTCCATAATCCTGCACTCAGTCAATCAATCAAGTCTCGCCCCCTTTTTTTTCTTATTAAATCATTTTAAATCCTTTCTGGGTATAAATGAATGCATAAAGCTATAAACTATGGCATGAAGACCTATCCCCTGCTACTGGTACTGCACGTCCCCTAAAGAAACTCAAAAACACCATTCCACATCAGAATATAGACAGACGAAAAGTAACACAAGGAAAGGCAAGTGGAAGACACATAATTGAGGGATATATTGCATCAATCTGTGAAATTAGCCGGAGGTTGAAGCCTGTTTGCTGATTGAAGGGCCTATGATGCGTAAGTGGCAGGGATCAGACCATTCTAGGGGGTTGAGAGGAGAGCGTGAAGGGAGGAGGGCTTCGCCGAGAAGAGATGGTCCCTAAGTTGATAGGAGAGAAGAGCTATCCTTGGAAAGTTGGTTTTGGGCACAGTGATGTATGCATCCAGGATGAGACCCAGTGCGGAAAAGAAGCGGACGAAGATGTCGCTCTAAAAGGCGTATTGGGATGAGACTGTCATGGCATTTCGTGTCAAATCTTCATTATTGATGATATGAGCGTCAATGGGGTAATGCCAGTTGCGAGACGGAAGATTGCCGGGAAGGAGGTGTCGAGGATTTGCTTGTCGGGGAGGCTAATCAAGTCTCGTCCTATTCACAGTCAAAACATACAGCTCGAGTATCATGAGCCTGGGTTGACTGATTAGTGGATTCCCTGAACTGTACATGCAGCCTTTCGGCATTTTCATAGCGTTTATGAACACGACTACTATTGCATGCCATACAAAAGGGTTATCTTGGTGATTGTTCGTTAGTATGTAATATCGGTCTTGTTCAGAAACGCTATGAACTTGCGAGTACGATAACGAACCTGCGCTTGTTGAATACTTGAAGGGGTATTCTCAATATAGCTAAATTCATTAGCTCCTTGCTGGAATTAATTCTTGGGAATTCTTCCCTATCCAAAGTCAGGTTTGCCCGATTGAATATCAAAGTGGTCCATGTGTGTTATATTTTAGAGTACTACCTACTGGCCCGTAAATTGAAAGTAATTAGGATTGTCTGGTAGGCCGAGACATGCTCAGAATCTGGTGCTCTACACTAGCCTGGAGAACTTTGCGCCAAAAAAATACTGTTTGAGGGAGTTTCTGTGTAATCTTTACCCTATATAGCAAGAGCCGGATTTGTGCGATATGCAGTGCACCGGATTCTGAGCACGTTTCGGCCTACCTGGCGTTAAAATATCTCATGTCACCATGAACGAGTATATAGCTATCCTAGTCGTTACTATACCGCCAGAGCTCGTTAAGGAGATAATCCCTGGCCGGAGATAGCCAATTTTTCGAGTTTTTGCGGTAGTGTTTCCAGACTGTACTGAGTCTGTATATAGGCTTTATTCGTAGTATGCAGACCCCGTCCGGTCGAGAAACGGCAAACATAGCGAGTATACGACTTTAGTGGTAATTCCATGAGCGGCCAACGATCGAAGTGTTACGTCTAGATCGATCCTTGTAAGGCATCCAGTGTTCAGGCATCCAGGATTTAAGCATCAAATCTTCAGGCATCCAGTATTCAGTCCAAACCACTCCCCGACTCCGAGGTTACCAAGGATGCTCGCTAAGGGATTTACCTTAACTCCTGCCGTAATAGGCTACAGATATCGTGCAGTAGTAAGTAATATCGTTTGATCGAGTACTGCTAGGATGTATCCTAAATTCTATAATAATCCACACTCTCACCCCTCACCTCGCACCAAATCACTCAACTAAACCACAACAAACACAAAAAACACGAGAACCACCAGAACCACCCCAACACAGAAACCAAAATGTCCGGCAAACATCAAATGTCAAAGAGTGACGCCTCTCGTATTCAATCTACCCAGGTAGGGTTCAGCATAACGCCTCTTCTCTAGTGATCTCTCTAACCAGTATTCACGCTCCAGCAAAAAGGTGGCCATGATACCTCCTCCAAGAGTTTTGCTGCGCGTGCGCAGTCGACGGCGGATCGCAATCTAGCCGCTTCCAACAGTGCCCCCGCCGGCAACGCTCCAGCTGCTCAGCCACAGGGTGCAAAAAAATGAGGTCTTTGTACGTTCTTAATGGCTTTCTATTTGGCTCTGGGTCTAATGAACTAATCTGTGGGAGAAGATGAAATATATCACCTCGGTCGCGGGAGTGTGGTGGAGTGAATAGGCAGCGTACTGAAGGCTAGGTCTTGTAACGTAGCTTATGAAAGAAGAAAACGAAATGATTTGCTTTTATTCATATACCTAATGTTGAATTCACTGCCAAGCCCCAGGCCCCGATACCAGTATCCCTTAAGCTGTTACTTAAATTCTGCCAACATGAGACATTGTAACACCAGGCAAGCTTCGCACGCAAGCCACAAAATTGGGACATGATACTTGGCAAAGTTGGCAGCTTTAACAGCGTAAGGGATAACCCACCAGTCCCCGCTGAAAGGTTCAGTTGATTTATGCAACAGAGGAAGATAAATCTCCGTGATGGAATAATGGATGAGAGACGATTGCCACAGCCATTGAAGATTAGAATAGAGCGTTTTAGTACGTACGTACCTGCAATCCATTTTTCTGCCATATCTCTTCACGTAAAATGTTGTGGCGTAAGTGGCTTCTGCAGCGGAGCAAAGACAGATATATGGTGACTAAAACACTCTAATGATGATAAAGAAAGTGAATGAATAGTTAGTAGGCTAGACCCATTTCTGCGCATCTCTCCTTAACATGCGGAGGATGGTGGGCGAAATGGAGAAATAAGTTAGTGTGGTATATTTGTTGAAGTAAGCCTAACCGTGGTGAGAGAGTGTTGACTTGGCCAGGTTAATCAGTGGGACAGTAAGTCTCAGATTTTAGGCAAATACCTGTATGCATGCAGGCAATAAGCGGTGCAGATCTTTCTGTCCAAATGCTGAACCTTCTATGGTGCGGCGCGTCTTAAAGGTGATATGTCGGTATTTCAGCTGGAACAATCTTGGCTACCCCGAATGCATTTGAACCAATTAGAGAATTGAAATCCAGCCACTTTATGGCTGGAAACAACATCTTAGCCGCAACTCTGTAATGACGGGTATAATACTGTTCCACTTCACCACGTCTTGGCGCTTTTTACATACAAAAACAGGCAAATGGCATCGCTAATAACTTTTCAACAAGACAAGATATCAAAAATCTATGAAGCTAAAATCTTTATCATACCTATACCTACAATTTGGCTTCATAGATTTTTGATATCCTGTCTGGTCGAAAAGTTATTCGCAGTGCAATTTATGTCACCTTTAAGGCGCGCCGCACCATAATTGATAGATGTGGCTGAGGCCCTCGTTACCACTGACTGATTGGTTGACTATTTCATCAGGTACATGTGGTCTTTACCACTACTTCTCTCTTTCGGGTAGATGCTTGCGCTCTCAACGCAGTGTCACGATCTTAATGACAGGTAGCCTTTAGCTAGACGGGTTTACATGCACTTTGTAATGATATATCTACAAAGACTTAAGACCCTAGATACGACAAAAACGGAACCATAGCCCTAGCCTGGGAGTTTATAATATCAAACTGGGTGGTGAAAACAAGTCAAAAGGGCCCTGTGACTGGTCTCAAGACCTCTATGGCTAGTTTTGTCTTGCCTCGTGTAGTTGCCCCCTCCCAGGCGTTGTCTCCATTGGCCAATGACTACATTCGCGGGTAGTGATGACTATGACTGTAACTAATTTGCCATCACACTGAACAGGCATGTACCGAGTGATATCCTATGACGCACCCCCGCTCATTTATTTTATCTATACTTCATACTATTTGCAGTCCGTAGGCTAAGACAGAGGCTCACCCCTATTCAACCCTGCCTGAGGCACCGTACATCAACCGAAATCACCATCCCCATAGGTAACAAATGAAACCTCGTATTAGAGAGTTTCTTACGCAGACCTAGGTGGCTGCACTGTTACACTCAATCACGGACATGCCGGGAAAACACCTTCCTGAATCTGCATGCTAGGTACTCACCTAGTGGAGGTCTACACTATCGATTCGGGGACCTGAAATCTCCAATCATAAAGACATAACAAGACTGGGGGATGAAATTAGAAGAAATTTGCTAATAAACCTCAGATGATGGTCAATAATTTTACTCTTCCTAGGCTCAAAAAAGCCCGAATTGGAGTGTGAAGCATGGGTGAATAGATGTGGGCTTTCTAGTCGGTTGCTGTAATCGATCACTAGCGCGACCTCAAACCCACAAACTCATTACACCCACCTAGGTATGTTTTCCAAGCCAATCGAAGGGTGGCAGAGATACTTGGCGGATCGCTTGATCATGAGCCCATCATGCAACATGCCCATCTAACCTTGTGGACAAAGGTCGGCCAAGACATGATTACACGCGTGCGCACGGGCTCCAGGGAAATCACGAAACCCTTTCTATCCCCACATCCTTCTAATAGACATTCTAAGCCACCGCCCGTTGCAACAAAATGAATTATCGGCGAAAAAATAGATAGTCCTCTGTTAGCCATGCTCTCACGGTTGTGCTTTTGATACCTTTAGAGTGGCCTCTGTGAATAGCGTAGAAAGCACCATACTCCCTCAGGTTAGTACACGCTGATCTTTTTATTTGCCGATCTGTTTGTTCTGTTGGCTCAAAAAGTCTAATAGTTTTCATGAAGGGGGGTGGCGGGGTTTGTTGAGACCGAGCGTATCTGGACAGGGTGGGTGGCAAAGTGATCGAATTCCAAAGCTTTGTTGCGAATTAATAAATGGGTGTCGTTCTGGTAAAGGCGTCCTGTGTGGCAACGCGATGAAGCCTTACCAGTTCAGTACCTCACTCTACACTCTCCAATTGAGAGGGTGAATAGAGAGGTTTTGCAAAGTAATATAGATTATATCAAACTCGGCTCGCGGCCGGATGCATGATTGTTTGACATGGTCGAGTACCCAAGCTTTCCCTAAAGAAGGAAACCTTTGACTCCACAAGGCCGTTAATCGAATTCTTTGACTTCCAAAGCTCGGACAACCAGCTCTAAGTATCGATTAACGGACTTTAGGAGTATATTGGTGTCAATCTGCCCCACCTAAACATTCATCGTCCAATCGAATCCCATCCCGAATTTGAATCCAAATTCTCGTAGCAAAACCTCTGGAATGGCCGAAAAATTAGTTCTGGACCCTCATTAAGGTTATCTAAAATTTGAGGAGATTTTGAGTTTATCGGTTCTGTGGTTCTTAAAAATAAGGTTTGGCTGTGCGGATGGTTAATTTTCCTAGAACGACCTTCAAATATACGTGTAACCTAAAGCGATTGTACTGATCGTGCCGAGCAATGGCCTCCGGAACGTGAGGGACCGTGGTGGGCTCAATATAGTTCGAGTACCTACTTTCTTTCTTTCCACTATGTTATAAGTTCATGTAGTCATTGTTCAGCACCCGACTCATCCACAGCACACAGCACAGAGCAGACGGCACATGTCGATGCCAAGTCCCGTACGTACCCCGCCGCGCCCACGCTAAATTACAGTATCGCATTAATTCGCAAGACGTTGAAGTTGCCTTTTACAGCGAGTATGGAGGAAGACCCTGTGGTACAAGCGGCCCACCCGTGTGGTTTAACTTAAAAACCACAGGCACTTGATAAACCACAGTTGTTTAATTAAATTATGCTATGTTGTTTGACTAAACCACACTTTGTTGTTTAATTATACAATAAAGATTTACTCTCTCATCGCTTTTTTTTTTCTAAGTCCAAATTTATATGGGACAACCTATTGCTAGTATAATATATATTTTGCAAAATCTCTTGACAGCAAGCCTTCCCTTCAGGTATGAGCATAACAGCAAAGCCTCACCATCTTGAACAGCACATAGCCAATATTGCACATCTAATCCCTGGGAGCCCTGCTTGATTAAACCTTGTGGTATTGTGGTGCGCTGCTGGAAACCTTTAGTCCTCCATTACATATGCATGCATTACGGACATAATAAGCTCATTATCAAAGATTAGCAATCGAACATGTCCGGGTAACATCTATTTGTAGTTGGTTGTATGGGTAGGTACGGCGGGTTGTCTAAACCCGGACATTTTGATATGTGATGCAATGCGGAGCTGACAGAGTCCAGGATATCTGTACTTGAAGCTGGTCACTGCTATAATACGGATTATATTATTTTGAGAGCTCTACTCATTATATGAATTGCTCGGTATTTATTTGTGGTCTCTTCGTGGTTTATTTGTGGTCTCGTTAATTGTTGTGTCTCGAATCCGTCGCATCCGGATAATCTTGACAACCTGCAATAGTATCTATAGCTATAAAGGAAGAGGAGATACAGGCTAGAATTTCTATGTGGGAGGCTTGCGTGGATGAGAAATGAAAGGAGAACCTGGTATCTTGGAGAGAGGCCAACCTGTTGCAGATGGGCAAGCTGCCTGAAGGATCAAGTGCATAGCAGAACCTACCACGTATTCACGTACAGAGGGGCCTTTGTTAGCAAAACACACGTTCCTTATATGTATTGTGCTTCTTTCAATCCTATGAGACTGTACCGTAAACGAAATCAAATTGTTCCGCATATCTTGGAACTAACATTATGGAAGCAATTGACTCAGTATCCTAGAGAATATGTTTACCAACAGCCACATTCGCTAAGATCTGGTGATAACTCAAGCCTGTAGTTAACCTTAGACGGGGGCGTGCATATGCATATGCACGTACTTATACATGACAGTTAATCTCAGGCGGAAGGAGGCTAGAAGGCCTTTGATATGTAGTTACTTAGTAGAGTCTTTTGGCATCGACTACACTTTTACTCTTGGTGGGAAATTCACACTGAAAACCTGTCTCTAAGGGCTAAATACTTGCTCAACGATCGGCTGTGAAAGCGCACTTCTAAGCCCTAAATCTCCCGCGCGAGCTGAGGTTCATCCTGGGGCCTGAGTAAGTATAGTAGCGTCGCGTGGTGTAACTATAAGGCAGTTGTAGCTCCCTATGATGTTGGCGGATTCTGGGAGACCAACCTTGGGAGATAGCAATAATACCCAGGTACAAGAGACAGGAAATTGAGTAGACTTCAGTTGCAGGACTAGCCTAATGACTATCCTGCTTATTAATAGGGTCAAACTTACTAGGAGGTAGCCGCAATCTATAACTCTGTGACCATGACTTGTTAAGAGACCTGTACTAGCTTGGATGGCCTTATATAGCTCGCGATCGAGAGGAGGGCCTCCCCCCTCTCCATCAATCATGTCTCTGATAATATTGGTAGGAGACTTACATCAGTGAGGTAGATCTGTCCCGCCTGGGAGATGATTATATGCCTTTTTTCTGGTCTGTGACCCGGGTTAGAGTTAGCTTTTCCTATATACAAAACTCGGAAAAATTTGATTAGTTAGCAGGATCATCGTACGACAGCTTTTGCACACGCTAGTGCTGCGTCATCATTATATAGGCTTTTTGAGGGGTGACCTTAGGGTTAGAATTGCATTTGTATGAGTGATCGAAGATCATGATACCAGGGTCTATTTTTGAAATTCCCAAAATAGTGATATCAATTTGTCTTCTTTCCTGCTGTACAGCCAGTATTTACAGTCTCAAAATAGAGAATAGTGGTTGCTCAACCGCAAAACAGATACCCGCAGCTTGAATTTTCATGCCATACAGGCAGGAATTCATAAGTTACATTTATCATAAAGGACTGTACAGCATCTGTCGGCAAATCGATAAATACAAGAATGCTGGAGTACTGCTACAGCTTCTACAAGCGAAATCACATTTGTCTGCTGTACAGCTTGATATGAATATCAGCTGTTCAAGATCTTGCCCTGCACTCCAACACCAATGATTTTTCCTATCTTGCACACAGTGAAGTACAGCATTGTCCATCGTTATCGCCAAATCTTTTAGACCCAGGACATTAGGTCTATAACAAAACTGAAAACCTTCTTACCTGCTGTACAGCCCGAACCCTTCTCATCAATCATACCAGACTACAGAAGCCATAACATAAAATATCGTTACTAATATGTAAGGAGCTTTGAAAGTATGTAGCTACTCCTCTCGTATCTGTACAGTGGCCCTCAACCTCTTAAAGTCACCTTTACGCAATCCTGTTCAGCCGCTTATTATACCCGGTTTTGGTGGTGTGGGGCTCGGGTTAAGGCTAGATTTAGGCCTAAAAACGTCAAATCTTGCAAGGTGTCCAGAATGGTGCCGTCTGGTCTTTGCGGCGTTGGCTGAAGCCCCGTCTGATGAGGCAAACAGACTTTATCACTGTCCGGCCGTCTGGGAAGCTTTTCTGGCGCCGCCTCCACTGTGTCTGAGATTAACAAGCGCGTCATGCCAGCCGTCACGAGATGAGGCCGCCTCTGCTAAAGCTAGCGTCTGAGGATTCAGTAGCCGCCTTTCTGCAGCGCCGTCTGGATTCATTAGGAGCGCCATCAAAAGGCATCTGAGGATTAGGCGCCGCCTTTCGCCGTCTTCTGAGATCAATTTCGAAGCCTCCTCCGCCACATGTGCGTCTGGTCATTCGAGCCCGCCTCTGTCAAAATTAGCGTCTGAGGATTAAGCAGGTAGCGACCTCTGCCGCCGGCGCCGTCTGATAAGCCCAGCGATTTTTCTGGAGGAGGCGTCTGGTGGGCTAAATAAACCTGCCGTCGATGATCCCTGTCTGTAGAAATCTGCCGTCGACGGCCGGTTAGGCTCACACGCGCTGCAAGATCCTGCCGTCTGACGTGTTGCTTCTCTGCTCTTTAAAATCCTCGTCTGGCTCTGCATTTCTGCTATTCATCGTACGGGTTGATTCCTATAAAATATTTTATGTCTTTTTCCCGTCTGGCCATTTCTTACTCTCTCTTTATCTTCTCTTCCATTTGTCGTCTGGCAGATCATCACTTTTAATAAAAACTATCTTTGATCGTACGGGTTGATTCTTATAAAATATTTTATCTTTCTTTGATAAATGCGGGTTGATTTCGTAAATTTATCGATTTCTCTTACCATGTGTTTCGATCATCTCTGCGTAAATCTGCATTTCGTTTATCGTCTTACCATTACAAGCGGCGTTGATTAATATCTTTGTCTTCAAACTCGCGTGAAAAATTCACATAAATGATGCAGTATATAGAATATATCACAGAAATAATACAGTATATAAAATATATCATTCAAAATAATCTGATTATATAAAACATATGAAAAATATATGGCGAAAAATATATAACTGACGTAGTATCTGTGCGCTGATCATCATCAATCCTCCTCCTCCTCCTCCTCCTCCTCACCTCATCATTGCCGACTTGTGTATCTATGTCTCTCTGAATCCCCAGGAATCGTAGAGGGCGCCAAGTCTGTTGGTACTCGTCCGTAAAGCAAATACTTGCGCGATTCCTCACTAGATTTGGGTCAATTGTTGATTGATTCCTTCTGAGCTTTTACGTCATATGTCTTGGTTAGCGATCGCGTGACAAAGAGATAAACTTCTGGCCTCCATGAAATCTTTCAAATGGCGAGAATGAGAAACTTGACTGTATGAAGGATTTCCGTCTGCGTCGTCATCACTTGCGAAATATAAGCGCATGCTAATATTCGCCAGTTCTTGCGGTCTTGTCATATAATTACCGTCAGTGAAGTCTGTGATGTAGTGATTAGTGTCACTCCTCATCTGTGACAATGAACCTGCGAACATTACTCAGAAGCGCGGACTGTTGCAAGATATCTGACATATCGTATAGCGTATGCTTCAATGTCGCGAGTCAGTTTTTATGGCTGGTTCGAACTTTTTCGAATCTTTCGTGGCAGCGCCGTAGCCGTGAGTGTTAGGATACCGTCGTGAGGTGGCCAGCATGTGCCTGTCTGCGAGAGGGAGGCGAGAGTTCTTCTGCGATGTGGAGAGTGAGCTTGATTCCTCTGCACTTGTTGGTTGGAGATCAGCGGGGGCGGGGCGGGGTGGGGTGAGGGTGGGGGTGGGGGTGGGGTGGGGTGGGGTGGGAACATGAGCAGGGGAACATCTACTCATGTAGCTCAGGCTGTCTTTCGTCGTTGGTCGTGAATTACGTCTCGACGATGTGTCATCTCCATGACGGGTGAAGGTGTTAGGACTATCAAGGCGGACCAGCGGTAGCATTCGTTGTCAAGCCATATCGTCCGTGTTGTTAAATCGTCGGAGTATCGCGCGGCGGTGCAGTGGTGAATTAGCGTCTGAATAATCTTTCAAGCTCGTCGGCGTTTTTGAGCTATGTCGTAGCTCCGATCGACAAAGCAGCACGAGGGGATGGAGGAGTTAGGGCAGCGCAGCAACTCACGTTACCATATCTAACAATAGCATCTAGAAACCAATCCTCCAACTCCGGGAGTGGTGGCATCTGGTTACCTATCATTTCCCTCGCATTATCGGAGAATAAGTCCATGATGGATTCGTCTGATGTATCGATAACCCAGGAATGAACTGCGAGCTCCTGATCCCAATTCTTGAAAGTGTGATAGAAGGTCTTCCACGTAAGAGTAAGGGTGCGCGGCGCCAGGGGGGAGGGGCCACTTTTCCGTATCGTCCATGCGGAGCCGGTAGCCTAAAGCTCTTTGAGATCGCCGGTGTTAAGTAAAACTTGTCATCGTTAGGAAGTAAGCGCGATTCCTAGGCGAGGCGGGCGCTTCAACCGGCGGTGCGTAGCCTGTCGCGGCATGGCATCTTTTTTTAGATGTAGGTTCGTTGTCCAGGTAGAGTGTAGCGCTGTTCTTGCTACCTTGAATGAAAATTGCGGGCCGAGTGGGGACATTGGAGGTTGGTTGACTGAAGAAAGCTATCGTGTCGAAGAGTTGGTTCGCGGCTTCTCTGTCCACGCCCTTCACCACAAATTAAAATACTTTACTTTTTCCCCCATACCAACAGGTTGGCAAAGCGCGGGCCAACATGAGAAGAAAGATGCCTTGAACAGCAGAATAACCAGAGGTCATCAGTGCTCCGGGGTGGGACCGGATCGGCATAAATCCTCCACATGAGGGACTGCAACTCGCGGGCCAACACGAGAAGAGAAATGCCTTGAACAACAGAATGACCAGAGGTCATCAGTGCTCCGGGGTGGGACCGGATCGGCATAACTCCTCCACATGAGGGACTGCAATCAATGAAGAAAAATCGTGAACAACAGAATAGCAGGAGGTCGTGATCTTGATGGAGCCGGATCGGCGTAAATCCTCCACATGAGGGCTGCAACTTCGCGGGCCAATGCGAGAAGAGAAATCGCGAACAACAGAATGAGAGGTCGTGATCTTTCCGAGTGGAGCAGGATCGGCATAACTCACTCCGCATGAGGGACTGAAATCTGGTAAGATGAGAAGAAAGATCATGAACAACATAATAACCAGAGGTCGTGATCTTTCCGATAGAAGCCGAATCGGCGTAAATCCTCCACGCATGAGGACCCTTCGCCTTGAAAAACAGGCGGACCACGAGTCATCTGCGTCACTGTTGGTACTCTTTGTGGACTTCTTTCATGGAGAAGACCGCCGTAAAGAAGGGGTCCTCACTGGGCTAGCCGGTACACAAAAAGGTCGACACTAAGTTATAAAAGCAGAGGGAGGGAGCACCTACTACAGCCTCATACCTGTTCAGCAACCTCTGGGCTGCTGATCGATGGCTTTTCTGTATTTGATCGTCATCGATAGTTCGGCGTAAACCCCGTAGCCAGGCGTCACAGAGAAACGATTTGGGGTCTTTGGCGTTCCGACAGCCGGGGGTGCGGAGGTTCTTACACAAAAAGTCGGTTATATTCCAACGGTCTGGTTTTAGTGTCTCGAAATATTGTTCTGCCGTAATAGTCAGTAAGCTGTCTTTCTTGCGGTCTTCGTCTTAAATTCGCGTATCTTGTTAACGATGGACTCAGCCTCCCTGCATTGCATCCTGCTTGCTTCGGGGTAGAAGGCTTGAAAATCTGACAACCGCCATGGGTTCGAACGCTCGAAGTATGTAGTAGATGGAGGATCTTGTTTCTGCTGAGAACTAAATTAGTCTAGGTAAGGGGGGGGAATAAAAATGGAGAGAAAGCATTACTCCGGATCCTGACATAGTGTAGTTAGGGTGGCGGGCTGGTTGCAACGTGGGAATCGGCTAGTAGGGGGCGGATGAGAGTGATTATATAATGGAATTTAGACACTTGCCTGCCTGCCATCTGTACAAAATTACATAATAGATAGCGTGGAGGGTCGTTACTGGATCGATCAAATAATCGGTGTGATATAAGCGTACGTATGGCCAGCGTTGGAGGAGTTGTTCTAAATCGCGTTTAGCATTTTACTACGAAGGGCTTTATATTGAAGATCTCTTATACATCAGCGTTTTTTGCACAGAATAGCCCACAGGCGCCAACATTTAAAAATAGATGGCTATAATCTGTATGGGGTGATCAATTATTTGATATGAGAGATAACAAAATCTGTTGCTTTTGGGGAGTCAGCGTTTGCTAACAAGCAAGGGATCGTCGGCTTTCTTCGTATTAAATGTTATGATTGGGCTCACGTCTTAAACCTACATCTGATCGACCAGTCTTTCTATGGTAGAAGAAGAAAAAAACAATGGAAGTGGCGGATGCAAGCGAGTAGTATCGCGAGAATGTTTCCTCTCCGTCGAGATCGTCATTTGTCGTCATTTAGAACCATGAGGCTTTGCAGGAGGCTCTTCAGATAATGGCGTTCGTCGCGGCGCCGCCATTTGTTTTGAGCCAAGCGTTTGAGAACTTGTCGCGTGTATCTCAGCAGAAACAATCGCGAGGCTCTTGTTCTTGGAAGCTGCGTCTGTACGTAGTGCGTTCGCAGATCAGGATTTAGGTAGTCGGCGCGTGATTTTTGTGTTCTATAAGGAGTAAAAAAAAAAAAAAAAAAATCAGTAAATGGTCAGTACATATACAGATATTAACTACTCCTTCGGGTAGTAAGTATACTCACCTACGACCTTCGTGAACTCCTTTGATGTGCATGTCTTCTCCGAATATCTGTCTACCTGTTCCGGATCGCTGTACATCAAACACCTCACAATGAAGATGAAATACCATTCGTCCTTGACCGCACCGGCTTTTGCACCAAACCCAAGCTTTTTATCCTGAGGTCTTAGAGCATTGTATCCAATTCCGACGGGAGGTGGGCTGCAACGAGATAAGATAAAACCTATCAGTAGGAACAGGTTGTGCTGGGGATCATTAAGTCTGACGCCTCTGCCGCGCGGAGGTAATTTATCTTTCTTCTCACTCATGCGTTTGGTTGTGTCCGGATGTCTCATACCGTATTTATGTAATCTTCCCAAACGTTCAATGTCAGGAACTCTTGAAGAGTATCGCTATCGGAAAGTCTGCTCCTACTTCGTTTATCGCAGCATCCTTGATGAAGAAGCGAAATTCTGCGTTTCAGTAAAGTGTTATCGGGCCTTTTTTTGATACAGGTTTCAAGTTGCTGTTGCCGTTGCCGTTGGTCCGTTCGACCGCAGTAGTATCCAGGCCGGTATATTCCGTAATGCGAGTGAACCGTCTCCCACTTAACGACCCGTTCCATGGACCCGGTATAATTCCGACCGACTCCTTTCTCAGCGCCTCAACTAACGCGCATTCCCATTCTCGTTTGGTAATAGAGCACCTCCCTGCGGTTATTGTCTCGATCATGGCATCTAGCCAATACATGCCCGGCTTGACGAAACACTTCCGCTGGATTGACTTTAGGGAGCCCGACTTTTCCACCGCAAAATCCGGGAGGTCGGTCCACATCAAAATCAGTTGCGCTACCTCTGAGTACTGTAAAATATCGATTTGTGCCTTCGGGAATTGGCGTGAACCTGAACCTGGACCTGAACCCCCAACCCACGGCTCCTCAAGGGAACACTGATAAAAATCCTTTATCATCGGCCTCAAAACACTACGGTATGGCCAGAGTTAATTAGCTCCCATCATCATCACGACGCGGTGATATACATCTGTTGATCTAGCGGATAGTCGTCGCGTAACGCTTTAGAACCTCTTTTGCGAGAATCGCCCGTCTGGTAATTCTTTCCTCCAAGATGCGCGGAAAGAGGAAGTGACGTAAGCGGATGAGGTTGATGCGAGGCGGGCGTGCTCCTCGCGAAGGGACTGTGTTAACAAGTTCACGAGCTCAGGTACCATGAAACGCCTAATGATATTTCTAAGGGCTTCTGTTGCCGACCTTGCACAGGCAATCTCCCTGTCAGTCAGCATACTCATTGATGCATCTCGGGAGATAGCAGCAGCCTCGCCGAAGTGAAACCTGAGGCTGGCAAGGTGGGTAAGAACGTGGTTTCTCGTGTTTTCGTCTCTACGCCACGCAGACCGCGCTCTTGGTCCAGGAATTCTGCTTAGATCAATTCGCGATGGTTTTATGTATGGCCAGCCGTAACGCTCTAGATCTTGGAATAGGCCAATCCACTTCCAGACTCGCGAAGGGATATGGGCAGTGTTTCCAGTGAAGGAGTAGGCAGTGGCCGATCGTAGCCGCGCCGGAGGCAATCAAGCCCAAAATCGCCAGGTGTTCGTAGTTTGGACGAACCTTGCGTGAGTGTTAACGACGTGAAATCGGTGAGAGACTTTAATACCTCGCGACGTATAGTCTGCACCATTTCAAGATAGTGCTCGACCCAGTCTGGCCCACCATCAAAGAAAGATAATTTTCTGGCGTAAACGAGCGTCCCGGTTTCTTCTCGAAGCTGGAAGTTGATAGAGATTACCGGCTCGCCGACCCTCGGTTTCCACAGCCTGGCGGCTGCGTCGTCAGCCCGACGCATGCTACGCGCCCATGGCCGTTCGCGGCAGCGGTTTCTTATCTCAGTTTAGGCGCAGGCGGTATCGTCCGTTCTTGAACATGTTTCGCAGGCGGTGGCAAATTGTTTCAGACTGTAAGCGCGGAAGAGGATAACTTTGACGACGTTGGCACTGCCCTCCTCCAGGCCATTCTCCAACGCCAGATGCGAGTTTATCGCGTCGATAACCGTGGTCTGGTAGGATTTCGGTGCTTTACTCGCCTGGAAAGAGCAGACTGAGGGACTGAATGCCATCGGGAATATGCGCAGGTTCGCATTGCGGACCTCTTCATAATCCTCTCTGATCTGGGCCGTATCGAACAGGCTCCCACGTGGATCATCGTCCCTCGAAAAGCTTATGTTGGTGGCCAGCGCGAACATCATCGTCGAAACCGATGCCGCATCATACATCTGTGCAAGTTCATGGGCTAAGGTCCCATCCTTGCACTGCTTAGGGGTGATATCGTTATCTTGACCTATTTTGTAGGCATGGAAGGAGATTTGCTGCTGTGTCCAAAAGGGCTCTGGGCACGCCCTCAGAAAGTCGTCCCAATAGTCGATCATCAGCCCAAACAATTTCCTCCAGTCCTTGCCGTCCATGTCCGCGCTCTCCTTACCCCCTAACCTCCAATCCGATGTAACTCCGCGCCGACAGATTCTGGACCCAACCATCATCGTACGTATGATGAAGGTTGACATTTGCTTCGCATGTACGGCAGACATTGTGGAGCGCTTCATCGCTTGCTTTGTGGTCATTGGTTTGGCGTCGATTCAGGAGGTATGGTAAATCCAGAGGACCATAACGATGCATTTCACTTCAGCGTGATCCGATCTTGATATTTGGAAATAATGCGTCATGTAGGCCATGGCTGGCGTGAGTTTAGCGCTCCATGAAAGCGCTCCCCCCACTGGCATGGAAAGCGGTCTGAGCGTGAAATTTGTATCCTGGAGCGAATCTATGCTGGTGAAGTCCAATGTGTGGGTCGCGGTCGCCTTATGTGGTCCATTTGGGTCAATTTCGGGACTACAGATTAGGCGTTCGGAGGAGGCCGCCCAATCGAACGAAGCCCGGCTGTTAGCCAGCCTCGCCGCCATGTGATAAGCCTTCTTCGCGTTCTGTTCAGAGGAGGACAAGTCCCGCATTTTGGAGATGTATTTTCGGAACTTGGTAGGCGTGAGAATTGGGACATCGGTTTCAACGGAGATGGTGTCGTTATTTAGGATCTCGGACTCTGGGTCTTGGGCAACGAAATCGTCGTCTTCCTCCTCCATCTCCTCCTCGTCCTCGGGCTGCGTTCCTAATCGCCTGCTTAACTTTGAGGCGATTAGATTGCTGAGCGACGGAACATTGGATATGCGCTCAGGCTCTCCGTCGGAGGACAAGGGCTCCGATCCCACATCACCCATATCCAAGCTGTACTGATTCGCGTTCTCCTCGTCGTCGTCCTCCTCCTCTCCATCCAACTCCTCGTCATAGTCCTCCTCGTTGTCGTCGTCCTCGTCGTCGTCCTCGTCGTCGTCCTCGTCGTCGTCCTCGTCGTCTTCTCCGGGCAGGTATACCTCACCACTGTCCGAGTCAGGATCATAAAGGTGGGATAGAATGTTAGGTAATGGGTGTGTCTCGTTAGCTTCGATATCCGAATCCGAATCTTCTGAGCCGCGCTCTACCGGTACGGTCGGCCCGCTTCCCGCCGAAGCGCTTGGTGACCCACAGGGGCTAGGAATCCTTGGTGGCACTGGGGGGGACGAATCGAAAGGCCTGTTTCGGACGTACCTACCCAGTTTGGGAGAACCGTGCGGACGTTTCCGATGTTTGGTCATGATTGAGATGATTAATAGTACTAGTAGCTAAGCTGGTTATAGTTACATCATGTTGCATTATGTTTGTGGGGGCGAAGCCAGTGAATCATTCATTGTGGGTCACGTGAATCTTGACGGTCTATTGTGCCGTGCGGCTGACAATGCATCACGTAATCATTGAAACATCACTCGGTTTCGGCTTTACCGTTCCGTGAATTAGTAATCGCTTTTGAACTCCGTGCTTAGGAATACGCCGCTAATACTTAGGATAATAATCCCCAGAATTATCCATTAGGAGTATTCCTCATACCAGGCAGTGCAAGGACCCCCTTATGCATGCACTACTTACTTCTTTTAATTTAATGCTGTGGTCGTTGGCTAAAAGACTCTAATACTATGATCATGATGAGGTGATCTATCGATAAGAGCTAGCGTGAGCATATGATCACTTTCCTGCGATGTTTATATCACGGCTTCCGCATTAGGTATGTATGAGCAACAAGTTTTAAATAGGTCTGAACCTTAGTCTTATCGCCCCACCCTAAGGCCAATGGATTGAGCGCCACCAACATACAAGCTTTTTTATATAACTGTGCTAAGGTCGTTACTAACTCAGAGCCAACATCTTTAATGCATGCATGAGGAAAAAGCAAAAGCACACTAGTGATAAGGGTGGTACCGCAGAATCTGAGAAAACTCGTTGCGAGACAGCAGGGGTATAAGCCAACCAGAGGCAGTCTTTGAACGTCAATATGCAAGTTTTGGTGTAGAGTATCCCTGCTGCAGCGCAACGAGTTTGCTCAGATTTTTACTCCACCAACATGTAACGTATCAGAATCTGGTACTCGAACAAGGTTATCTTGCACAATAGGGGTCAGCTTGGCGCCAAGATACAGAATCACGTGACCCACAAAGAACTTCCTGTGCGATCACGGTGCCTGCAGCCTGCTCGTCATCCTCGACTGGGGTTCCTCGTCCATCGCCCCCCCACATCACCGCTCCAAAGCCAGCTACAATCACGGCGTCGGTCTCACACAACTCGCCCCCTCGGCTGCCGAACGGTCAATATATCACGGTTCGCCCCCCTCATAACCTTCTATCACTGCGTCTATATTGCTTACATTTAGCATCTCCAGATGGAAAAAGCGAACTCCGGCCGTCAGGCCAAACCGAAGCCTCCCGCCCGGCCCAAGGTCGCTGTTCAAAATACATCCGCGCCGCCGGCCCCGGAGAGTAAGAGAGTGCAGGAAAAGACGCCGGCGAAAAAGGGGAAAAGAGGTACTGCCAAACCGAAGATAGAGAAGGGAGATCAAGCTCATTTGGCCAAGAGCAAAGAAAAAAGCACAAATCAGTTGGCGAAGCACCTAAAGGATCACCTCTTAGGCACGTACCGCATGTCGTCTTCCTGCCTCACCTTTCATTGGAAGGGCGAGAACAGCGATCAACGCCGTGTTAGGGAGGATCATGTCGAAAATATGGTACAGAATTTCCAAGACGAAGGCCTGAAAAGGCTCTTGCCGGCGAATTACATATCGGCCATAATCAGCAGGAAAACATGGGAAGAGGCGATAGATTCGCCGCAAAACAGTTCGGGGGTCGATCCGTTCAGAATTGAAGACGACGATGAGGAGGATCTCGGTACTCCATCGTTAATCTTGCCTGCTGGTGTGACGGTAGAAGCGCAGTCCGGCCAGCATCGAATACATGCCCTACGACAGTTGTTTGCGGACGAAGTAGATCGGTGGTGGGTTGTCAAATTATATGACGATTGTATGTTCTTACCCTCCCTCCTCCCGCCCCTTTCAAAGATTTGCTAATAACAAATTTCTTTCATAGGTATTACTACACAGGGAAAGGAACATTTGCGGGACAATAATCGGGATTTACATCTTGTTCCCTCGCTGGCAGAAAATTGGTCTTCCATTATTGCCTATCAAAGAAATCACGACGACCTACAAGTCAGCAGAACGCTGGCCACTACCGGGAAATCCGGCCCTAAACTTAAACAATTATTGGGTTCTGAACACTTGCGGGATCAAATAACTGCGGTGTTCAGTGGCCACCATTCGCTTGACTTTATTCGCCCGATGTCGCGAGGCCACGAGCAATTACCTTAAACGTATCGACATGACATGGGAATTCATGGGTGGGGATCTCGGAGAAGGTTTCTTGAAGGTCATAGACGACGGAACGGTTAAGTCTTTGGAGGGACGAGCGCCTGGAAGGTTTATAGAGGATGCCCAATTCGTGATAGACAGCATGGAGGGTCGGCTTTTTTTCAAGGTTACTAATCAAGAGGACCGGAACAAGATCTTGCAAAGATTGCTCCAGATCGACTACAGAATATTGTCCTTGCACACGTTTTGGGAAGACAACAAACACATGGAATCATTTAGCAGGGTGATGACGGATGTCGCCTCATGGCTAGACCCATCATTCTCCTCCTCGGGCAAAGCCAGTTTCAAGCAGACCTTTGCAAGGTGTCTGAATCCGGAGAAGAAGTATGGCTCGAGGACCTATCCCCAGTTTTGGATATCTCAGAACTCCCTCCGCGAACGTAAGAGGCGCGAAGTGAAGCGTAGATATCACGCGCAAACCTATACCGACATCTGGACTTACATCTTCAAGAATGTATACGCCCTATACACAGTTTACCCAAAGAGTTATGCCCCGGATGTCCCAAGGGAAGCCTGGACCACAGGTTCTCCGCTGCCGATCGTTCCAGGAATGAAACAAGAGCAAGTTGAACTGTACAACAATCGGTTTGCAATCGTTGAATGGCGATTTCTTTACGACGCAATGGAGAACATTGGTTATGACTTCGAGGAATCAAGTTCCATGGGGATTGGCCCTAAAAATCTCAAGCTTCCCCCTCGAGAAGCATCAACAGCAGAATCTCGCGCTAAGGACTTTCAACAGAAGATCTTCAAAGAGGCATTGGAGCGGACGAGGCCATACCTTGGTAAGGAACTATCAACTACGGTACTGACCAAGCTGCTGAGCACGTTACCCCGCATGACCGCCGACGACTTGGAGGACTTCAGACTCAGAGCACCCAGGACAGAGGCCTCTTTGGAAAGGTTCGGCGGTATCGCGCAGGTCTGGACGCCCGGCTTTACCGAGTGCTACGATATGTTGGAAAGATCAATCATCTACAAGAACGTCCCTTCCGACACCAATAAGCCCCCGATCGAAAAAGACCAGGTTTCGATGAACCTCTTTGTCAAGAGGGATATCATTTGGTCTTACTTTCAACACCCAGTGCGAGGTAGTATGTTCAAGCCGGGAGCAGAGCAGTGGCCGCCTCGACAGCAAGATAAAGAGATGGGTCTGGACGACGACGAAGATGGAGAGGGTTGCGCGATGGATGCTTATGGCTACGACTCAGCTGATGACAAAGGTGACGATGATAGCGAGGACAGCTTCCATGGTGGAAGTGGTGACGGGGTGAACGAGGGAAGCGAGGGGGATGAAGATGGTATTTATGAGTAAGAACCCTCTCCTTGTTCGGACATTTTTCAACGTACTGACAAGATCCCCTTAGCAATCTCACCGACGACGCGGACGGCCACGACAGTAGAGGCGAACATGCTATGGAGGAGGAGGTTTTATCTTGTGTAGAGAAGAGTGTAAGCGACGCTGACAGCGGCGCCAAATCTGTTGGTGCGCAGCTTAAAACAGACTGGCGTGAGTTCACAAATCAAACAATCCATACCGGTTATGAAGCGGGAGATGAAAGAGGAGATAGTAATGCTTCCCTCAAGCCGTACACTAATTGTATTATACTAGCATCAGAAGAGAATGCGCCCCCCAGTGGGGTCCCACACGCTGAAGCTACTTCCAGGAGATCTGCGCCAGAAGACCCAATACCCAACATGGTAGAAGTCGCAGGTGCCCCTCACACAGCGACCCCAGCCGCCACTGTTTCGCTCCCCTCTACTGTCAACACCCCCGATTATGCGGTATCTGCCACAGCCCGCGTCTCTGCAGTTTCCGCCCCAGCTTCCACTCCCGGCTCTGCGGTATTGGCTCCCGCCCCCGGTTCTATAGGATCCGCTTCAAACTCCACCAACACTCCTACTACCAGCGCCCGTAGTTCCCAGCCAACCTCCGTCGCACGAGCAAGCACCGTCCCCAAACCGGTTTCGGGGAGGGCCCCCGCGGCGACCGGGGGTGCAGTGGCCGTCGCGGCTCACAGTAGCCAGAGGCAGCACACTGCCAGAGATGAAGAAGATGAGGTGGTTAACGGGGCCGGGAGACAGCCCCATCGAGAACAAAGGTTGAGCGTAGAGACGCCGTTGAGCCAGGATGAAGAAATTATTGAGTACACACTGCCTGCATCAGCGCCCGGTCTAGTGGATGCTGTTCCAACGAGAAATGTGGCGGCCACCAGAAAAAAGCGGAGCACTCCCGACGGTGGCTCCTCTGGCACTAGCAAAAAGAGCAAGAAGTACAAAGGTTCTTGGCCTCGGTCGGGCTCTACCGTTAACAATGATATGACTATAACTGCAACTCCAGGGTCATCAGAAGCCATACTTGAGGCCGTAACACGAAAAGGGAGAAAGACTTACTCGACTGACGACAGTGATTCCATTGTTGAGTAATCAAGGAAGTTTAGTTTTGTTTTGTTGATCGTTCTGATAATTTTGACCGAGTTTTTAGATTTGAGCTTTTACATTTGGGGCTTGGGAGTTTTGTTTTGAGACATAAATGTTACTTGATATATCCTTATCTTAGATTTAGTATCCTCATTATAATGATTACAATTTCTCATAGCTATGGCGCGGCGCGTCTTTTCACTTTGGCGATGTATGTTCCACTTCACCAATTCTTGGCGCCTTTTACAATGACATTGATAACTTTCCGGCAGGGTAGCTTTCCGGCAGGGCGGATAGGCACCAACCCTCCACACAGCATGCCACAGCACAGGTCCAAAAAGCGACGCTAAGACGGTTTGAGGATCTTTTCTTGTAGTTTGATAGGCTAGAATAAAGGGGTGTGCCTGGAGGCTGACAACCATAGGGACTTGGCAGGTTTGTTCTGGAAGGCGATAACCCGGGGTGTTTGACACTATTGTCGATTGTCGATTGTTAGCTCGATTGTCAGTGAATGCCAAGCCGCAGATCCGCGGGTCGGCTTGGTCCGCGGGTCGGCTTGGCGTCAGCTCACTTGGCGCCAAACCCTTCGAGGTCCTCTATCCTTAAAGCATGCTGTGCCCTCCCTCCTGCGCCCTTCCGCTCTCCGCTTTTTCGTAATTATAACAAACAACCCCTCCCATACCCAACCCACCGCCTATATCATCACCATGATTCATATCACCATGATTCATATAATTGTCCCCTCTCATCGACAGTATCCTCAGCATCCTCAGCATCCTCAGCATCGTTAGCATCCTCATCTCTAGCGCCGCCATGGCTGGCCACGAGGCCTTTGTGAAGGAATACTTCAAGTCTCAACCTAGCGAATGGAGTTGGACCGACTTCAAGACTCGGTTCTTGGCCTTCGACACTACAGCCTGCCATGGTGAAGCTGGGTCAAGATTCCTGAACAATTTGGAAAAGCTCCGTGCCAATTCCAACACCTCGGGAGAGAGGAAGAAGAGGGCACAAACCTTGATTAACTCGTGCAAGAACAGAGCTTCGGTATGTAAACCACCCCTATCCCCTCCCCCGGGTTTCTCTCTCGACGTATATGGAGCGCCAGGGTACGGACCAGTACAGTACTATCATGTATTTTGCTGGGATCCCCTCGCGCGAGGCCCTGGAGGCACTCGGACAGCTGGGGGAATCGTCGTATTGCGGCCTGGAGCAAAGCCTAGCTGGCGCTTGACGACTTCGTGCGCGCCTCGCTGGACGAATGGCGGACTGCAGGGTCAAGAGAGAGAAACTAGCTTGCCCAAAGCCTGGAAGTCAGTAACTAATGTTAGTTATTCAATAGCGCGCAAAACGGAAGAGTCGCCTCACAAACCCCCCCCAAGTCATTTACGCGTCCGGTGGTCATATAATCAACACTGCCGGAGGAAGTGTAACGGTCAACAGGATTGGCGCGGAGGAGGCGGAGGTGATGGTGGTGGTGGAGGAAAACGGCGACAACGGCGGCGACTCGCCGCACAGCCTTCCGGTGCAGTCTTTTCACCTCGCCCACTCCAAAATGCAGGATGCGAATAAGAAAACCTTCGCGTCTGGGCGCGTCCTTGAGGACGTCATTCATTCCTCAGTCCTCCTCGATCCTTCCGACATTGTTTCAAATACACTGGAGTGGATTCTCGACCCGGAGGACAGGGCTTTTAACCACTGGCTGACCCCCGCGGAGGTTGAGGAATTTCACACGTGGGCGCCCGCAACCCCCACGCTGGACTCCAGCTATGTTTTCGCACGCGAGCGGTACAAGGATGTATGTCCCCCCCCCCCCCCGGGTCTCCGCACGCGAGCGGTACAAGGATGTATCCTCTCCCCCTGAAGTGACTAACCGTTTACTAGAAGACAACCTTACTGTCTCTATGGGAGACAGCCCAGTCGAAACCCACCCCACAGGGCACCCACTGCAACAGAGGGTGCAATTACAATGCAACATATGTCAACCTTGCGGTGGGGTCGATGCTGTCGATGATTGAGCAATCCGCTACTAATGAGTCATTCGGTTCCCCACATTGTCATCGTGAGGGTTGGTTCGGGTCACAGTTGTGGGGCGTGCTACTCGACCGATGTATGGATGACATTAATGATTTCACCGTTTCGCGGACTGAGATCTTGTCTCGGGCGGGGAACTCTAAGCATAGGTTCGACGCAATTCTCTTGGCGGGGGGCGTGGGGGTAGAGCCCGCTGAGGTAGGGGCGGTGGAGGTCGCCAGGGCGCCGGGGGTGGTGGCAGCGGGCAAGAGACTCAATGACGAGCACAAATTGAGGACGGTTATGAAAGCAATGCTCCGCGAGCTATGGAAGCTTGTGGACTATAATGCCGAGGCGGGGAGGACCCTCCAAGTAGTAGGCCTTCAGCACCTGGGGTTCAAGGTACGGATATCCACCATGTACGCGCCTAGCGAAGGCGTGTATGTGCTGAGTCCGGGCACGTGGAGGTCGGTGCCCCAGAAACTGGAGAATTTTGAGAAGGTATTTGCGGTGATGGAGTCTCTCGTCATTATGAAGGTATACTACTCCCGTCAAATACCACCATCGATATTTACTGACGAGGGGTAGGCGATTGTGGGGCGGACGGTGGGCACGTTGAGGGCGTATGTCTCGGAGAAGAATGTGGGGCAAGGGATATAGGTGTGGCTTCGGTTCGGGGGGGTTTGTTTGGGCTGTTGGCGTTGCGGAAGTTTGGGGGGGTTGATGCTATCTTTTTTTTTATTATTTGTATGGCGCGAGAAGGCATAGAGGGTGGGTGTGTAAACCTCAGAGGGATCTTTTTTGTATGGGAATTAGACCGTTAGGCTAGGCGCTAGTACAATTATGGGAGTAGATCCCCCAATTTCTATAGACTGATTGGCTGCAAACGCCGAAGTTTACACACCTACCCTCCATAGATTCTCGAGCCATAGTTCTTTCTCGATCGTTCTTTCCTTATATATCTTGATTGGTTATTAGACCCGCCCCGTATGGGGTATTACTGCAAATGAATTTCGGGGACCGAGTCTTTAGATTCTTTTACTGGACGTCCCATAGGATGGTGTGGGGAGTAAGAAGTGATTTTAAGTGCCGTACGGCAGTTTGCTCGGCTGTGGTATGGATGGGAACGCCTATAGCCAGAGTGTCGCGACGTTGGGCAAAGCCAACTTAGTTCAATTCCATATTGCGCCGTACGGTAGCATTTACCCAATTAGTCCACTACTGAAGCTGCCGTACGATAGCTAGAGCTCTTCTTGGTCCGTTACTGAAGGTGCCGTACAGCAACCCTTCCACACTCTGCATTTACATTTTCTTTCAATCACTCTACCGTGCAGGCCTTTTTCCCCAAAGTTTCTAGCCCGTACGATTTCCTTTTTCGCACTTCTTTGTCGGTTATTGTTGCCGTGCGACGTCTCTTCTAAACCTTTGGTTTTACTTTTGTCTACCGTATGGCTTCTCCTCGCCGCACGGTATCCTACCGTACGATGAACTTTTTAAACTTCTGATTTTCATTTTCCCTGCCGTGCGGGTTTCTTTTCTCAAATCCTTCTCTTAAAAAAGCCTCGTCCGATATCAATTTTCTACTGCGTGTTTAATATTTTTCTACCGTACGGGCACATTTTCTTTCAATCACCCCCCCAAACACTGTACCGTACAGCAGTAGGTAATAAGCCATTGGACGACCTTGCCACAATTTTGCGGCCTTCCGCCCGATGATTTATTACCTACCGCCAGTGTTCGTAACGGTCAGTTCTAGATTATAGATATCTATGGATGACTTGGCCGGGCCGGAGATATCTATAGAGTCATGAGTGATCACTCGGTTTTGGCGACTATATTGGTTTTTTTTTTTTTTGTTTACATCATGACTATATTGGATTACCAGTGTGGGAGAATTAATATGTTGAGCTCCTGTACGAAATACATGTGTGTGGGAAGAGTGCTGACCCTTGCAGACTATAGGTCGGTGCTAGGTCCGCAGATGACTGTAGATGTCAATGCAGGACTGTAGATATTTGCATGGCAGCGCCACGGCCTATGCCAAGCTATAAAGCTATAATCCAGACTACAGTCGGTAGTGCTAGCCCAATATCCGGTAGTCGGTCCGGTCCTTACCCCCCGGCCCGATGGACTACCCTATTGCGAACACGGGGCCGCCGCCGCCGCCGCAGAACCTCGACGCTAATATTCGCTTTGAATCACATTGACGATTGGACAATTCAGGTGATTAACGGTACATCGTTTATTTAATTCTATGTACAAATATATGCCTGCGAGACTGCCCGCGCGCCCACCTCCCTACTCCCAGAAGTTGCCGTTTCGGGCGTCTCCTAGACGTCACTATGGGCGACGTTTTGGGCGTGTCCATGTCGTGGATTTGGGCATGTCCTAGGGGTGTCGATTTGGGCGTGTCCATGGCGTCTATTTGGGCATGTTCTCTATTTGGGCATGTTCTAGGCCCACCCCACAATGCCAAGACCCTCCAAGACCCTTCAAAACACGCCAAGAGGGGTAACTTTGCCAAGGTCGCGCGACTCCACAACTCTCCGAACCAACAACCGCACAAGACACATCATCCCAATGCCGCCCAAACGCACCGCCCCCGAGACAGCCGAAACCAACACCGACATAGAGCTCACATTAATGCCCCCCCCCGCTATCCCGCTCCCGCTACCGACCACACCATCCTCAAAACGCCGCCGCACCAGCCACACCCACAGCAGTACGCCTAGCACCGTCGCGTTACCGTCTATTTTCTTCACCCTCCCGGTGCCGCCCCCCTACGACCCCTCCTTGCCCGATACTGCGAACGAGCCCCCCAGCGATAGCCAGTTCGTGGCCTTCCTGCACAGCGTCATCGTAACCTTGCCAGCTGCTACCCAGGCTCTCTACGGCAGTGCGATGCGCAACTTGGCGCCGGAGAACACGCCAGAGCTGACAGGAGAGATGAGGGCGTCGTTGACGAGCGCTTTGACAGCGTTTGTGGTGCACTTGCCGGCTACGGATTGGGAGGGGCTCTTTTTAACCAGGCTTGCGCGGGGAGAAGTGTCCGGGCCGGAGTTTGTGGTGTGGGCGGACACGATTACGGCCGCCCTGAGGGCTTTCAGTGCCGTTGGGGGATCTCTCGGCCCATCTTGGCCATCTTCTCCTGCGTCCGCGGGCTCCCCGATTCCTACACAGAGCCTGGATCCCGCTACGCCTACTCGCACCTCCGCCGCCGCTGATCCTGCCCTTCGCCTCAGGAGCTCTACAGGACGCTCCGCTACCATCCGCTCCTCCACCCTCACCCGTGATGCCAACGCCTGCGTACTGACATCCTTAGCGGGGCCTACCGCCCTCGATGTTGCGCACATCATTCCGTTCTCTATGCGGGGAGCGAAGGCGGACGCATTCTGGGGTTTTTTGGGTCTGTTCTTAGGAGTCCAGGGCGCCGAGAGAGTGAGGTGGGCTACACTGCAACTAGCGAGCGGAGAGGTCCCGGCGGAACAGAGCCAAGGGGGAGCGGCGGCGACCGGCGAGTTGGCGAATTGTATAACCCTTGAAGCGCGCGCACACAGATATTTTGATGCTGGCTTGATCGAGATGTTGCCGGTTCCTGGCAGTGGTAATTGGAGTGGTGATTATGATCCCAGCATAGTCTCTAGTGTAAGTGCACCCTGCCCCCCCCCCCTTTTTTTTTAACTCCCGACGTGCGACGCCCCCCGTGAACCCCCGCGGTCCCAACCTCCCCACGCATGCACAGCTAACACCCCCAGTACGAGGTAAGACTCTCCTTCCCTGGCCAGGTCCTTACCCCTTTCACCCGCTTTGTCTACTCCGCAGGCACGCCGCCCCAGCTGCTGTCTGTCACCCAGATTGCACCCGGCGATGTCATCACGCTGGCTACCCCCGACCCAGCCCAGTGGCCGCTCCCGCACCCATTACTGCTGCAGCTGCATGCCCTGTGTGGGCGCGTGAAGCGTTTACGTGCTGCAGCAGGATGGCCGGTACTGCCGCATGGGGATTGCAGTGAAGAAGGGGTGGGCTGGAGCGAGGAGATCGAGGTATGGGATGAGGATGAGGATGAGGTATGGGATGAGGATGAGGATGAGGTGCTCAATGCGCGCCGGCAGGAGGAATGTGAGGGGGCGGCGGCGATCTTCGGTTGCAGGGCGGCGCAGGGTGAGCCGGACATTGAGCGGGAGTCGGGCAAGGGGGGTGGAGGCAGGAAACGGAAATTTGGTGCCGCCGTGGGGGAAGAACAGGCGGGGACGGGGGGTGGGGATGAGATTTTGGAGAAGCCAAGAACGGTGGCGGTCGTGATGGGCGAGATGGGGATGCGGGAAGAGGAGAGGTGGAGTCTGGTCAATAGGGTAAAAAGGGGTGATGGGGTTTGATTGAGAGGTTTTAAGAAGGGCCTTTGCTTTTCAAATCCTCACCTTTTTAATTATAAGCTTTACCTCATATAATAAACGTATCCGCACCTCTCCTCACGCCCATTGCCCATGCCAAGTTTTTATAGACGCTACCCAGAATAAAATTGCAAGCCTACAGCACCGAAGCACCATACGGTAGATATAGACTCCTTTCTCACATATTCATAGAAGTATATTGCCCTATCACACATAGAGGAGATTACACAAAGCACCAAAGAAAATAGATAATAGTCTTCGGCAACCCAGACTTAATTGCCTCCTTGAGCAGGGCTGCCATGCTGGTAGAATCTGTCAAAGAGATGGCAGCGAGGCAGGAGACTGCGAGACCGGCCAGAAGGCACATGGTACTCGCAATGAGGGCGGCTACCCACGAAGGGGCATGAAGGGCAGACATTGCTCCTAGAGCAGCAGTGGCAGGCGACAAGAGTGGCATCAGGGGAGGCAGGCAACATAAGCTATCGATATCGGCTCGAGAGACAGGAATAAAGGGTTGTTTGTTTGCTGTTGAGAGGTTTTATCCTTGTCTTGGCAGATAACATCGCTGCCATGGTTTTTGGTGAGGTGTCTAGAGGTGCATGCAGCTACCCGGTGTGTCGTGCGGTGTCTCTGACTGCGCCTTCTCTCATAGGGGGCGTCGTACGGCACCACACCATAGAGCCGCCGCCTCTGCCATACCTGCCGTACGACACGTCTCCGTAGAGGCGCGGACTCCACCGAACCTACCGTACGACAGGTCTCACACCGGCCCCGCCTCCAGCAAACATGCCGTGCGACACGGCTCCATAGAGGTGCCGCCTCTGCCATACCTCCCCTACGACACCTTTCCTGACTGCGGCGCCTCCACCGAACCTGCCGTGCGACACGTCTCTATTGAGGCGCCGCCTCTGCAAAACCTACCGTGCGACAACACTCTATAGAGGCGCCACCTCTGCCAAACATACCGTACGGCACGACTCGACAAAGGCGCCGCCTCCACCATACCCACCGTGCGACACGTTTCCATAGAGGCGGCGTCTCTGCCAAACCTGCCGTGCGACACCTTCCCTGACTGCGGCGCCTTTTGACAGAGGTGTGGTACGGTGCCTCTGCTGACTTCGCCGCCTCCACCGAACCTGACGTGCGACACCACTCCATAGAGGCGCCGTCACTACTAAACCTCCCGTACGACCCCTTTCCTGACTACGACGCCTCCACCGAACCTGCCGTGCGACACGTCTCCATTGAGGCGCCGCCTCTGCCAAACATACCGTACGGCACGACTCCACAAAGGCGCCGCCTCCACCATACCCACCGTGCGACGTTTCCACAGAGGCGGCGTCTCTGCCAAACCTGCCGTGCGACACCTTCCCTGACTGCGGCGCCTTTTGACAGAGGTGTGGTATGGCGCCTCTCCATAGGGCCGCCGCCTCTACAGAACCCACCGTAAGACACGTCTCCACAGAGGCGCCGCCTCCACTAAACCCGCCGTACGACGCCTCTCCTACCTGCGGCGCCTCCTGACAGAGCTCCCGTACGCCGCCTCTCCACACATGTGCCGCCTCTGCCAAACCTATCATACGGTAACGCTTCTGCCTGCGCTACCTCCTCCAAGAGACGCCGCACGAGTTACACGTCCAAAATGACGCCTAGGACCTGCCATGGACACGCCCAAATCGACGCCATGGACACGACCGAATTAACCCCATGGACACACCCAAATTATCCCCATGGACACGCCCAAATCGACGCCATGGACACTCCCCAGTGCCACCATAGACACACAAAGGCTGGCGCCCAGGAAACACCCAGAAACAGTGCCTTTCTGACCTCCAGAAGCAGGGGGTAGGCGGGCGCCAAAAGCGAGTGATTATCCATGGCCAGGTGGACGAGTGATATCTCATGAGCTGACTAATCAATGTGATTCCTGGCGTGATTGCATTTCCGGTAGCGTATTAAGATCCTTTACTTGTTTCTTGCCGGATTTACATTAAGTGTCAGTGTGGTGTAAAGAGGCGAGCTACATATATATATCCATCAGATTATATTTCCTTATCTAACTCCTACTAGCCACGGTTGAAGAAAACATAACTGTTGCAGTACATCAGTTCCTATCCATGCTTTTAACAAACCTACGAACATTCTTAAAACGTGCTCTGCCCTCCCTCTCCCTCTTGCACCCTTCCACTTTTCACTTTGTCATACTTACAACAAACAAACAACTTCCCATGCTCACCCCCACCGCCATATCATCACGACATCATTATCACTCATCCTCG
Source organism: Morchella sp. 2016-57 (assembly GCA_024713875.1). Lineage (NCBI taxonomy): Eukaryota > Fungi > Ascomycota > Pezizomycetes > Pezizales > Morchellaceae > Morchella > Morchella sp. 2016-57. The sequence goes on from JAMGZE010000008.1 coordinate 1,946,087, forward strand.
ATCCACATACATGCCTAGCCACGAAACAATTGTGAAGGATTATGTTAACACTCAACCCAGCGAATGGAGATGGAACGACTTCAAAACATACCCTTGACAGTAAAGCCTGCCATGGTGAAGTTGTGTCAAAATTCCTGAATGCTTTGGGAAAGCTCCGGGCCAATTCCAACACTTCGAAAGGACGAAGAAGAGGGCACAAACCTTGGTTAACTCTTGCTTAATTCGGTATGTAAACCACCACTATCCCCTCTCCCAGGTTTCAATCTTTATGTTTATGAAAGACTGCAAGACGGACCAAACGCAGATTATCAAGTATTTTCTTTGGGATCCTCGCGAGCCTGGGAGACTTGAACAAGCAGAGAATCGTCAGATATTCTGAAAGAAAGCGGGCTGACGACTTACAGACGCACGGACGACCATAATCGCCTAAGAAAGAGAAACCAACTTTACCTAGAAATTTAGTCAGTTACATTAACGCAATACGCTTTCTAAGACGCAAACGGAAGAGTCACTTCAAGATCGCAGTTCACGACGCTGTCTGGCGCAATCCGCCCCTGCGGAGACGCTGCCTCACCAAGTCACCTGGAGACGCGCAGGAAAGACTCCCCACCTATTCCTACGCCTGGCCGAGAGACGTCACTCTTAGCATGATTTCCAGGTCTTAACACCCTCCCGCCGTCCTCCACCTCCACCTCCACCTCTACGTCTACCTCGAGTATCCCCCTACCTCCAGCAACCGTTTCCTGATGAAAAGTTATTGGAGTTCTAGAAAAACTCAACCACCTTCCATTTGATAACGCTGATTTCTTACATATAGACTAAAGAGCATATTCTGAATCATTCTGTCTCCTCAGAATTTTAATATCTTGCGCGGTTGTTGAGATTGCGAGGGGGGGGTAATCGTGCAGAAATACGGCCTCGGCATTCTCGGCGTTCTAAAAAAAGTAACAAAATACGGTTGACAACCTGCAACATCAGGTACTGGGGGGAAGAAGAAAATCGACGTTGTTTTCTACGAGGACTCGATCTTGCAATTGCCGATTACGCGAATGATTTCACTTTATCCCCATACCAACTATGTCATAGATCCCGCTTGACAGGCTTGAACTAATTGTAACAGTATAACGTATGCTTCTCTATATATATATATCATGATCGGCACCGTTTTTCATATCATACTCAAATAAATAAAAAACGTATTTTGCTTGATTCAAATACGTATCTCCATCATATTGCAAAACATATTTCCAACATATCTAAATACGTATCTCAACAATATATTGAAAACGTTCTCACATTATTATAAATACGTATCTCATCTATATATAAAAAGTGTTTTCCTGTTATATACCAAAGCTGTAATACTTAGACTCTACCCTAAATAACTCCTGCGGTCTACCGTAAGTGACCTCACCTAGTGAAAAACGTCTATTCCACACTCAACCCTACCGGTATTCAATGCCGCACTCTGCAGTAGGTTGCATTGATATCTGTTTCCATATATAGTTGATGATAAGCGAGCATGATACCTTGCGCAATCTCTCCCAAACGACCACCTCAACATGACCACCTCCAACACTAACTCCAGCAACCGTTTCCTGGTGAAAAGTTATTGGAGTTCTAGAAAAATTCAACCACCTTCCGTTTGATAACGCTGATTTCTTATATATAGACTAAAGAGCATATTCTGAATCATTCTGTCTCCTCAGAATTTTAATATCTTGCGCATTGTTGAGATTGCGATGTAATCGCAGAAATACGGCGCCAGATTCTTGGCGTCTTAAAAAAATTAACTGAATAGTTTTGAAGGCTTTCAAAGTAAGGTAATGACAGGATGCTCCACACTTTATATTTATATATCCCCACATATATCGCTATCTGTACTGCTTTCAAATAAATATTCGTACTAAGTTAGAGAACGTATCTTTGCTATGTTTAAATACGTATCTCCACGATATTAAAATACGTATTCTCATTATATTAAAAAAACGTCTTTTCACTATAATCAAATACGTATTACAAATATCGAAAATGTTTTACTATAATATCCAAAAACGTATTCCTTGCACTCAACCCTAACTAACCCTTGGACTCAACCCTAACTAACCCTTACACTCAACTTTAAATAACCCTTGCACTCAACCCAACCCCAGAAAAATGTTTTTCTTGCACTCACTAGATTCTGAAAAACGTCTTTCTTGCACTCAACCCTAATTAACTGTTGCACTTAACCACAAATACATTGGATAACCGTTTCGTGAACTCTTCGTATGACGGATCTGAAGATCGTTCCAGTCATGTTTGCTCAATCAAAAGATGGCGGAATCCTTTGGGAAGTGGATCAAATTTCTCGCAGACACCCATACTATCAGGAGAAAAACTCCCGGCAATTTTAACGTTCTTCACTGAGTCGGCATAGTGCACCGAACACAATGTATAGTATATTTCGCTACCTCTCGGGATGGGAATGAAAGCAGATCATATTTTAGATGATGCCACGTGATTCGGGATGAAAAACCGCCCCATAATAGATATACAGCGACTCATTTACGCTACACTTGCAGTTACCAATTCCATAACTTCAGTTGGCATCGACATTACTATATCCAGGTAGGTACAGATTCAGCTAATGTTGGTAACCTGCACCTTGCACTTTGTGAATAATTCCGGTGAAGACATGCGATATGTCAATAGGACGAGAAAAACACAAGCATCAACATGGCGATCTCGGATCCTGACCATCTCGACCATTCATCGAACGATGGACAACTTCATCCGAGGTTGCACAGGCAGAGGTGAGTGATTTTTCATGATCGAGGGGTAGGGTAACCATGGTCACAGGCTGTGACCCAGGTGAGTGATTTTCCATGATCGGAGGTGTTCAAGACATTCAGGTCCCCACCGGACAACGCAGGATAGTCCCGTGGAGTCCAAAAGTTGGTCACTGCGATCGTACAAGTGCAAAGAACATTTGAAGAGTTCCCGATAAATCATGTTGTGGGTCGTCAAGGTGTAGGATGAGATCGAGGAATATCGAGCCCGAAACAGGGTAGTAAACAGTCAGGCGGGAAATAGACGGGACATGCGATCGATAAAGCAGAATAGATGTCGAGTCCCGATTCAATGACAGGATCAAACACATACGATGCACCACCATCCAGTGTATGGATGTAATAGTTCCAGCGTGTTCCAACGCTTACGGGGAGTCAACGGTGATACCCACCCCATCTCGGAACATGCCCATGCGATCGTGGATGCAACAGGAAAAAAATCACAGGAAACCCGTCGGGGGCGTCCCTCGGAGACGTGGATCGACAGAATTGCATTAGGGTTAGACGCTAGCAATAGGAAGGAATGGATGGCCAGAAAGCGCCAACCATAATGAACCTGTAACCGACAAACATCTACAATAAAGCTGTGAAAGCATCGGAAACCACCGTGTCAACGCGTATGTAGCATCGTGTATGGATAGGTGAGCCACACGTCAAGAACGAAGCCGTCGAGTAGGTCAACACATAAAAACATTGAAAGCACGCAAACAAAGATAAAGGAAACACGTCGATCAATAAAAGCCACACGATCGAGAAACCACAAACAGCGACGACAGCCAGGCACCGGGACGAATTGAGCATCGAGAATGTTGCAAACACGACAGATGAAAGATACGGCAAGCACGGGTAGGCAGCGACGATACAGGAGAAAGATGCGCACACGATGGAAATCGACCATCAAACCAAACACACCACGGCACGATAGACAACACCGAAGAATCGGCATTCACGAGAAGATTGGAAGTGGGGGGGATATATATTGGTAACGATCAGGAATGGGTAAAGCCACAGCATAGGCGGCAACAAATCAGGCAGGGGATATATCATGGCATAGCAGTACCGGGATAGATGGCCATCACATGGCGTGATCACGGGCAAGATCATTGCAGGACAATAGTTGAAGAAACGGCCAAAAGAGACAAACCAGAACGGTTGGTAGCAGGTGGTAATTACGGGAGGGTTTAGGAATGGCAACGCAGCGTGGAATAGAGTTAGGACAGCATGGAACCACAGTGCGTAGTGTTGCAGGCAACATTTAAAAAAAAAAACTCGGAAAATAGTTAAGAATTTTCCTGACTAGGGTTAACTAGGGTTAACTAGTGTTATGACTTAGGGTTGTGACCCGCTAGGGTTAACTAGGGTTATGACTTAGGGTTGTGACCCGCTAGGGTTAAATAGGGTTAAGACCTAGGGTTGTGACCCGCTAGGGTTAGTTAGGGTTAGTTAGAAGAAGTTAGTTAGGTTATTAGGT